>SMLS01040604.1:0-10104 GCA_004785975.1 Popillia japonica | reverse complement strand
TTTGTTCAATTTGTGTTTGAATTTTGTCGAATTCCTTATAGTAATCTTCGATATTTTGTTTTCTTATGTATAATTGATCTAGTTTAGATCTATCGTCTTGTAATGCTGCTACAAAGTTTTTAAAACGTGTCAATTTTGCTTTAATTTGACCCCTGCTACGTTTTAATAAATGTATTTGATTTGTTGCCGGTTGATCTTGTGTTTCAGCCATTTCGAATATAATTTTTTAATTTATTAATGTATAAGTATTGTTGTGAGTAGGAAAACGGAAAGTAAACACGTATGAAAGGAAATATTGACTTACTGCTGAAAATGCTGAATTTCTTCGTGAAAAACGATGCCTTGTTTTTGTGGTTATGTTGTGTTGCACTTGATGATTTTCTTTGCTGATGCGAAAATCCGGTTCGTTTGGACCAAAATATGGTTGTTAGTTTTGTTATGAGTGGACTGTATAATAATTTGTGATGTATTGCTCTGCGTATTGCTTTATTGATGAAAAATATGTACTGAAGCTTACACAACTGTTTTTACATGTCATTATGTACTATTGTGACTCAAAATCGACTGTTCTGTCCTATTATCCTAATAAGTTGCTAACACCATGTGTACATATTAGAGACCTAAAATGATCTTGAAACTTCAACACTGAGGTGAACATATTCGATATACTGATTACAGTAAATGAAGCTACTAGGGAAGAATTAACATTTTGGTTGGCGGTTACTGTACCAGGCTAATTCAATTTTCTTGCTATTGTAGAGACTTGCGTAAATTATAGAAAACACATCCTGTATCCTTGATGTCCTATTTTGAAGTAAATTTATTTCTGTTAATTGATATTACGACTTTTGTGTATGAGCAAATGTAGAGTTTTTAAACTATACTATTGACACATATCGTGGTTGTTAGCATGTTTAAATTGCACTTTCTTCAATTGATTAGAATGGTTTTTACAGCTTGGTAAATTTAATATTTCTTGGTGTACCAACTTGCAGTACATTAATAAAATAATTGAACCATGTTTATTTCAACGTTTTTGTAATTTCTTACACATTAAGAAACTGACAATTAATGAATAAAAATAAAACTATATTTTTTTAATGTGTTTATGTGTAATCTGTTTCATTTGTATATGGAGCAACCGATTTGAAAAAAAAGGTGTTGCAAGTAATCTTACCAAATCTAAAATTGTAATTAGAAGCTTTAAACTTTGAAACATGACGTGCGAGAATACTTATTTGGATTAAGGATTTAAAGTACTTTTAAATAAAAGAAGCATTTTTCAACATCTATGTATGTGGTATTGAAATGTCATGGATTGCTGGCTCTGCGGTAAAAAACTTTTACAGTAATTTTTCAAAATGAAATAAAAATCATACGAATGCATATATCTGCTGTTTGATTACACAAAAATATGTACTTAATCCTCCAATTGGCGGGAACTACAGTAGAACGTAGACGTTAAGAGGACAATGTTGACCATGGTGCTACTACTTATTATAATAGAAAGAAAGCAGCATAAAGAATATATACACTGCTGAAAATAATCGACGAGCACACCCTGTATAATCTGATCGCATGGTTTTAGCGTAATGAAATTTGGTATAAAAGTAGTATTAAACTACTAAACTTACCCTCATGCGGAGAGCGCCGTAAATCTGCTGGGATGGAATGCGATAACGCGAGTATCCCCAGCGAGCGGTGCGTACCATCACTACACGACGAGGCATGGAGTCAATAAGTCGTCGTCTGGCAATGACGGGATGACCAACCATGTCGCCTCAACTCGCCTGCATAGTTGCTCAACGTTAGCCAGGAAAGCCGTAAACGTTGAAGAGTTCGATCGATTATATCCCAGACATGTTCGATCAGATTCGGATCCGAAAAGCTGGCCATTGAAGTATTCGTATACGGTGCTCTTCCACAAAGACCTATATTACGCGCGCGACTTGCGGTCGAGCGTTGTCCTGCATGTATAACAGACATGGACGTCGCCGAACATAGGGAATCACAGCGGGCCGTAGCACCTCATCTACGTATTGGCGTCCCGTCATTGTCTGTTATACACGCAGCAGACGTTTACGTCTTCCATATGTAACGTACCCCATACCATAATGACCTACTGGTGGTGGATATGGCATGGTTGAACGCACTGCTCGAGTCGCTATACCAATTCGAATCTTGATTCCTTGGAAAACAAAATGTGCCTTCACTCGGCAACCCGATGCCTTGCCCAGTTCACGTTCTACTAAACGCCCTCGTATAGTTCGCATAGTCAGTGCGCCTTCCTTTTATGCTAGCCAAATGGCTCGTAGTTGCTTTGAGGATGACGCACGCGACGTTACAGACGGACGTGGCCTCGCGTGGTGCGGTTATGCGTGGCCATCCCGCTCGGGACTGAAAGCGCGTACGTCCTACCTCAGTCTATTTTCACCATGCCTGTTACACAGCTGAGAATTATCGCTCGAGACAGCGCGCGATCTCATGGAAGGATATACCCGCCATGTGCATCTCCACGAACATTCCTCGTTCAAATTCGTTTAAGTAGCGCGATCAATCCGCCATTATGCAGCGAATACAACTACATACTGGACCTTCATATGACACTAAGAACGATCTATTTCGCTCACCCCCGTCCGTCTCCATGGTGACGGAACATTTCACCTATGGAAGCCGTTCAGTAAAAAATGCGACGATAGCAAAAGTCAAAACTCGCTGCATAGACGCGTCTATAGGAAACCTTGATGCGCTGCAAATTTTATGGATGTATCTTTACGCGTTCAGATTATGAAGGGTGTGCTCGTCAATTATTTGCAGCAGTGTGGTTAGCTATAACATAAGAGTGGTTTGTCTACGTATAGGATTACAAAAAGGTGTTCAATTGAAAACCTTCAGATTGAGAGCTGCGTAACAGAGTTACTGGTTAGCGTAATATTCAGTTACTAAAGCATGCTAAGTCATACTTCAAAAATTTTTTGCTTACCTCAAAGCCACCAATTCTGAAACAAAAATTTAAATACTTTATTATTTTTAGCAAATGAGAAAATTAAAAAATCAAAAATCTAAGCAAAGAAGTTTCTAAATTTCATGTTTGTAGTTTAATTATATTATGGTAAGTCGAGTTACGTGATATATGTCATTCTCATACGTATTTATGAATATTTAATCAAACTTATTTCATAGTATACAGGGTGTCCGCGATATACAAAGCATGCTTTTAATGGATGATAGCTACAACGATTTAGAAACAAAAACATATAATACACCTTGGGCCTATCTGTAAAAGTAAACGAGAAAAAAAATTATTTCTAAAAAACCTTATTTGGTCAAACTGTACAAGAAAACTCATCCATATTGCTTCTTAGTATAGTATAGTATAGTATAGTATAGTATAGTATAGTATAGTATAGTATATTTAAATAACCAAAAAAACATATCAAAAATTTAGGGTTGAAAATAACTGAAAACAACGATGAAAACGAATTATTTCATACTTTGAAATTGAAGCGTGGTGTCATTTCTCTTGCATCACACTGTACTCGTATTCATTAGAAGCCAGATGCAAGCCAAGCATCATCTGTTTATACGACCTTGAACTTGTATCGTACGAAGTCAATGGCCATACGTTTTAAAATAAAGGTACCTTTGCGTTTTTTTTAATAATGTTATGACAATAAAATCGATGTTATGTTGAAGTTAGAGTGAAAAGGCTATTTAATAGCAGCCTCCGATCGGTAAATGAAAATTTAAGTTGAGGGAAAGTCGCATTGAACGAAAATAATGTAATTATTGCGATTATGTTATGGCGCTTTAAGCTCTTTCGTAAAGGCTACTACAAAATTGAGTTTTTTTCTTTTATTTGTGATAAATTGGTGGTCCTAAAAAGGACCTTTTTGAGAGACAGGAGAAAATGTATTACAGGAAAGGCTGGATGTGTTGCAACACACACCTGTAATCGTCGGATAAATCTTGCACTGATCAGCTGCCGGTGTACAGTATTCATCGAAGTTTGTGACATGAGAAATAATTTTTTTCCCCGTTTACGCTTACAGATAGACCCAAGGTGTATTATATGTTTTTGGTTCTAAATCGTTGTAGCTATCATCCCTTAAAAGCATGCTTTGTATTTCGCGGACACCCTGTATATGCAAATTTATATAATAATACATACATATATAGAAATTCTAAATTTAGCAATTACCAGGGTTTATAGTTCCGAATTTCCAAGGGATGATTTTTTAGACAAAGAGTTATCAAATGGTATTCCGCTCTCCTAAACACAAGTTATGATACATTATAATTTGTAATCACTTGTATTCAGTCACTGACCTTATCATTACATTATTGTTTTAATCTATTTTCTAGTTTTATTTATTATTATCTGTAACTTCCGTAGATTAGCATTGGAATATATACAACTTATAATTACGATATGTGTATACGAGTATGTATGTACGTAATAGTAGGGTATTAAAATTTTGCCTCCAGTGAGATTCTAGGAAGAAATACATTCACTTATTTAAAAATTGTTGAATACATTCTTCTTATATTTAGAAGGTGTTATTTTTTACTATTTCTTGCGAGAAAACTTTTTTGATCATGAATTGTGAAATAACCAGATAGTTTCTACAGTAAATTCTAATAAAATAATTATTTATTATACAGGCTGATTCATTTTTAATCCTCACCATTGCTAAATTTTGTGGTTAGTATGATTCCGAAATGAAAGTAGAAATTTTGAATTGTCAATCACTTAAAATTGAGTATCGCGAAAATGAAAATCGATGATAAATAAGGTAGTCATGGAATGTTGACCTGTTAATTATCGTTGCATTAGTAACGGGAAAATGGCATGAGAAAAGGGCAAAGAGAAGCAAGAAATGTTATGTATTTTTTAGTCATCGAACTAAAATACAACAATTATTTAGCATTTTACCCTGATGTATTTCGATTCATTCCACCATAATAATAATAATAATTCATGCCTTCACATCCCCAACAGCTTGTGCCAATTACACGGGCCATCGGCTGGCCATGAGTTATTATTATGCCTGCGGATGTGGACTGACTTGGTGTTGCCTTTCAGCATTTGCCATGGAATCTGGGAAACTACAGAAAACCAAATTCAGAAAGAACATACCGAGGTTCGAACCCAGTACTGCCAGACTGGCAAGCGAGCACGCTAGGCAGCGCGCTACTAGCCAGACAGTTAGTAAATTTCGATTCATCTGACCAGATGATTCTATTCATAAAATCTTCGTCGTCTTCTAATTTTACTAGTAACCCATTACAATATTCCATTTGTCTAAGTTATCACCAGGTAGTAAGCTATGACTAACATAGACTTTGTACGGTTTTAGCTTATTTCGACGCAGTTCTCCACGATCCATATTCGACTAAATTTCTGCCAAGATCTAGAAAAATGGTATGTTTGTAGTCGTTTAGGATACAATTGTACGTAATTGTACTCGCTATTGCTGTATTTCGGTTTGATTGATAAAAAATACATAACATTATCTCGTTTCTCTTCGTTGGGGAACACCGTCATGCGTTACTAACGCAACGATAATTGACAGTTCGTAATTCCATGGCTATCTTATTTAACATCGATTTTCATTTACGCGATACTCAATTTTAAGTGATTGACAGTTCGAAATTTCATAGCTATCTACCTTATATAATCTCAAATCAGAGTCTATGTCAATTAACACACTATATTAAATTTTGTTTCCCACATATAATACATGGTTGAAATCAGAAAAAGAAAATATTTCTAGCTGTGTCAAAATCCAATATGGCGTCTATAAGTTGATAATGATCCAAAGAAACCGAAACGTCGTATAAAAAATTTAAATACACCATTAGTTAGAGGAGCAAAAGTGGCCTCGAGAATTTCTCCTTAGTTTTCATCTGCAAGACCCAATAAAAGTGCTACAAGCAATATATGAAAATGAGATTTTTCAGTTTTCTTCAAATAACTCGAGCGTCATTTGGTCTAAGTCTACATTCTTTTTTTTCGGTATCATAATAACCACAAAATTTAGCAACTTTGCCAAATTTAAACCTACCGTCTATCTCCAATAATAAGCGAGATCGCAATGGTGAGGATCGAAAATGAATCAGCTTGTATATAGCCGCACAATTTTGAAATCTTAAATGGGAACTCCCATTTTGTATTGTAGATTTGGTTTCTACATACTTGATGGCGTAGAATCCGAATCTGCGATGTATGCTCCACTGCCATTTGGTGTTTTGGAGGCATTTACAAATCAACGATGACGCTCTTGCCTGTGGTTGGGGATGTAAGTTATTTCAGTCTCTCTGAACGGGATCTCTACTTTGTAGTTTCCAGTAAAATAGAAAACGAGCGGGATCCTATCCGCCGGCGATGAGAACGTGGCTCCCGTACTGGCCAGACAGGCAATCCTCTGAATTTTGCTTAAGGCGCTTGCCGCATAGCCCACTTGTGCCACTAGACTAGTGAAGCGTGGGTTATAGAGAGTAGGTACTATAACTATCGTGTATAGCCAATGCACCATTTCAGGTTTCAGCGTCCACGTTTTACCGAACATTGCTCTACGGACCCATTTGATACTTGTTCCAGATTTGTACGTCAGTTTGGCGTGTAAGGTTACATACTAGATATTTGCAACACATTTACAGTTTACTGGTGCCATAATGGTTAGTTAGTTAAATTTTCTGTATAGTGCAAGTCAGCAGCGAGGGCCCATTACAACGTCACGATTTCAATCTTTCGAATCTCCCGTTTTATTACTGGAAGCGCTTTTCTCGCATCTACTGATTTGTGTTTCAAAACGAATACCTCATGCAAATGCATAGAGGGCGTAAATTAATTTCTTTTAGTCGTTTCAGTGAGCGTGTCCGCATGAGATAAATTGTTACACAGCTAAAGCTTTCAACACGGTATCTTAAATCATGTAAACCAAAAAAATCAATTTTCTCGGTAATTATAAACAGTTTATTACAGTTTCAGATTACTTATCCGGTGTAAATACATATACTCGCACAGGTAGTCTGCATGACAGGCGTTTGCTGTATATTCTGTATGCGTCTGTTCCAAACAGAGATCCTTTCTACGTAAAATGGCATGACGGATTCTCTTGAGCTATCTGTGTGTAACCTATTTTTGCTGTCGTAGTAACTATTACGCTTTTTTAGTCCAAAATCAGTGGCCACAGCGTACACACTCCGAGCTCGTGGTTAGCTATTGTATTCAGTGAGAAGAGCACACGGGAGAACAAGCGTATATGGATGAAGCAATACAGCATAACACACTCTAACACCATATTTCTTTTGTCCTGTTGCCTGTAAAATACGAACTGATTTAAAGTATTTCTGTACTGTTTCCACAAATAATTGACATTTCTTCGTAGCAGCTCTAATTCTTTAGATACATGAAATGAAATGAAATTTATTATTATGTATATGGATAAATAGCAAAATAACTACCAGGCCTAAGTCGTCTGTTTTTACCTGAAATTAGAATTATGATAAAATTATAATCCTCGGTATTCTCCATTACTGGAAGAATTTTCTTGTCTAACGCAACCCAACCTCAATCCCCATTACTTCGTTTCCCTCTAACACAGGGTTCCTCGTATGTCTCTCTGCATCTTACAGTTCAGTTTAGTATTGTGCTTTTTGTGTGATAACTCTGCTGTTGTATACTAAGTATTTGCTTTAAGCTTTTTTATGAAACTTAAAATTTTCAATTACAACACTTGCGTCTACAACCAAGTGTCAACCAACCATATGTTTTTTGTTACATTTGTGGCGAATACACTTTGAAAGAAAGTAGAAAACATGCGTAGAACATTTGCCGCAGAGGAGAAACACGCGTCATGATGATTGCTATTTAAGTTCAGTCGACATCAAAGGCTTTAATCACAATAACCGGCATAACTGGCACCCTAACACGGAGGCAGCAGGGAAGGCTCTTCTAAATTCTGAAGTAATACATAGTCCAACATTCAGTAACTCAGATACCCCGTCTGACGCGGTGCAGTTCCAGAAATCTGAAGGTGATAGTGATTATGAAGGACCTTAAGCGACATCCTAATGTTTCAGTCAACAAAAGTTTAATGAAATTGTTAGAGATTTGAACCTACCAAAAGAATCGTCCAAATTGCTTGCTGCCAGACTAAAAGAAAAGAACTTATTGTGTTGAGGTACTAATATTACATTTTATCATACCAGAGGGAAAGATCTGTTGCCGTATTTCTCTAATAGAAAAACTTAGTGTTTTGTAATGACATAAGAATTCTCTTGAAGAAAATGGGTTTAATTAAATAAATAATAATAAATTAAAAGTTACGTACATAATAAAATATAGGTCATTTTGCCGATTTTTTTCCTAAATATGGCGGAAAGAGTGAAATTCGAAATGATAGAACAAATCTGACGGCACTTCTAGTTTAGGCATCCCAAAATTGCTTAATTACACTTAAAAAATCCAAGACACCAAAATGTATATTGCTCAGTGTAATTTGACCATTTAAGGGAGATGTATTGTTGATTATACTCGGGACGTCATTACCTTGACAGCGGTATCATGTACTGTAATTCTGCTTGCGACATTAATTTGGGGGTTAATACTTTTATATGTTTTAGATGGCCTAAACTGACATAAAAAGATACATGGCGTTAAATAGAACGTGCCACATTTATCGAAATTCGAACGCTTTTGTCTTGATTTTTAAAAGGAGAACTTTATTTTCCCAGCAAATACCCTGCAAAATTACCTTCAAAATGCTACCATTGCCTAAATGGTAATATTTTACGACAAAACTCCACTATTAGCTTGAAAATGTAGATCTAGATAGTACGAGCTATAGTACTACGATATGTAAAGTTGTTTTGCTCGGGCGAAAGAATAAAAATGAAATAAAAACAACAAACAACAAAAATTAAGGATTGTAGCTGTCAAATAAAAGTAAGCAGTTAATTGTGGTAGGCAGTGATTTGTGTTGTAAATAATAAAAAATAAATAACATGTCCATTAGCGAAGAAGAAGCAGGATAAGTGGTTATTTTACAAATTTGAAAGTAATCTGAAAAAGTATGGATCTTTCAAAAAAACCTACGGAGTAGGTAGGTAACGTTTTCATGATATTTTTGCTTCTATTGCAGACGTAGTCTCGACGGGGAAGCAATCAAAAAATATGTAGCTCCTATTGTAGAGCATGAAATTTTGTAGAAAAACGTCCCGATGACCACTGTTCTATCTGTTGCGGTTTTCAAGTGCAACAAATGTGTCATAAGTGCTGATTTTATCTCTGTTTACCTATTCTAGCATTGCTCACGTATCCCAATTGAAATATTTTGTTTCCTGTATATTATAAATTATGTGAATGCCTGCGAGTCATCGATACCTAAAGTTAAAGTTAGTTTCCATTTGTTAGAACAAGAAACATTTGCATTTAAAAAATCGAAAAAAAGGCTTGGATTTCGCCAAATGTGCCGCGACGTATTTAACTTTAACTCTGTGTAATATATGTATTTTTATGACCTTTTCACTTATCTTATTATCCAGATAGTTTTTACACTTGTTAGGTCAATGATAACACTGCAATTCGACAGTTATTTACAAATTTAAAAACTAAGATTAAAAAAGATAATCAAAGTAATGTCGTATATAAATTAGAATGCAAAGACTGTAATAAATGTTGCGTAGGGCAAACTAGACAGTATCTAAAAAAACGACTGTATAATCATCAATACACTGTAACGCATAACATAACCACGGAAACTGCTTTATCTAAGCATTCTAAAGAATTACGACATAACTTTGATTTTGAAAATGTTAAGATTTTAAAAAAAGAAAATAGTTATAAAAAAAGATTAATATATGAAATGATATACATTAAAAAAGAAAATAACGCGGTCAATTTTAGAACAGATATAGAAAATTTAAGTATGATTCATAATAATTTAATCACCTAATCACGCCTGAATTTTATAAAATTAAGCTCTTGACTAGGTTTTTTTGCCATGTTTTTCCCTAGTCCTTGAACAGAATTGTTAGAGCTTGACAAAAAAATACATTGATATAATAATAATAATAATAATAATAATAATAATAATA
>SMLS01040555.1:0-11046 GCA_004785975.1 Popillia japonica | reverse complement strand
GGTATAAACATGTGTTTTCTCGCAATGTTTCAAATCTTAAGCATAATCTGAATAAATTACAATTTCGATTATGAAAAAGTAAATCTTTATTAATAAAGTCCGCTTGAAATACCAAATGCTGATTTTTTTTTCAATAATAATAATAATAGTAATAATAACTAATATACCGAACTAGAAAATTGATTCTGAAATAAGGTAGCAAACATTTCTGGTTAGAATAAGTCTAATGAGCAATGTACATATATGTAAATGCTGCAAAAACCAAGTTTGATATCAGCATCAAAATAGTATTTCAATGAGCCTGCTAGAACTCGAACTACTGCTATTATGAATCCATCAGAAGCCACAATAAACAATACCTTGGTTGATATAGTACTGCTATTCCTAACAATGAAGCAGCAGCAGTTGATGTTCATAAATTCAACGGAACGAAACCAATGGCGAAGCCATTCATTTAGAAAAGCATTTTCATTCTCCTGCAAAGAAAATTATCGCAAAAAATCTTTGTGGCCTTCGAGATGCTTCTGACATTAAAAGTCGTAAAAGTCACAAGACATTCACATAATTGACACCATGTCATAACGTTACATGGATATGGAAGAGTCTATTTTCAACAAGACAGACCAACCACTTTCAGGGCCTAAACCATTTTAGTTAGTATCATAATAAATTGGAACTTGTAAGCTCGCACTTGCTTAAAAGTTAGCTAACTGATCAATACTTTTTACATATACACCGTGCGGATGTAGTAAATCTTCCTTTGCGTAGAATCTGTGAGCCTTACCTAAAGGGGTACAGAACAATAAACGAATTCCACTTAAGAGTAATCAACTAGAACAGATGGATTTTTTGATTCGTATTCGACTTCAACCAAAAGACCTTTGAAAGCTATAATTTTTTTTTAATTTAACCTAATTGCCAACTTATAAAACCAAGATAACTAGGACTAAATTATACCTCTAAATAAATCAAAACATGTAGTCAATTTGGAAAGGTTCCACTGCAAGATAATCTTCTATTGATATAAAAACGAACCAAAGCAATTCTCCTGATTCTATATTCTTGTATAAAAAGGGACAGAGTGTAAATTATGTTACTTTTGGACCAATCACATGGTCCAAAAGTAATCACACATCCCTAACCAAATGATGACTCATCAGACGTAGCCCAAGTAGCCCAACCAATTTCCTATGCTTTATACTAGTAGCTCACCTGCTACTACAAACATATTATTTGTCTTTAGACTTGCTATGGAAACAGTTTTCCAAATTTTGCTCTGTTACTGTTTTTGAACAAGTTTTTACGTATATTAAGTTTGATTTTGGAAATCGGATACCTAGTTTTGGCCTAAGGCGAAAATAAATAGAAATCCGATTACAGCTAGAGCAAACTAAATCCAAACCCTCCAACTTCTGCTACTTCTTATTTTCAGAAACGATCTTGTAATCTGCCGAAGTGGAGGATGTTGGTAGTTGCCAAGACGGAAGATGTTTTTCTAGTTTCGGAGGAGCAATGACTTAGTTATAGAGATTATAGATGCACAAACAATAAAGATAATTTTGGTCAGAGTGTGTTGACCACTTTGAAGTCAAAACCGAGCACTTTACTTCAGTACAAAATTCTATATATACAGGGTGTCCATTTAAGACCGCGGTCTTTAATTGTAGCTATATCGTTAACTCAATAGAAATTCTGATTGACGGTATGTTAATGAGGATAAAAGGACCACATTTTAAATTTAATTTGACTTATAAAGGGTGTCCCAAAAAACCCTACAACGTAATTATAATTTTTTTTTTTAATTGAATGACCTACTTTTTTCTATTGAACTGAGTGTACTTTCAGATGCTTTATTTACCCCTAAAATAATTTTGCTTTAAAATGCGACGTTGCCAGGTTATTGAATTTTTTATATTTTTTTTGCCGAAATCACTACTTTAGTTAAACTTTAATTCCTCCGTCATTTTTCATTTTTTCAATGAAATTTTGAGGAAAGTCTAAACTGGCATCATTTTGTCTTATAAGAGTGGAATGTTATGTGTTTATTATACAGGGTGTGCAAAAATATTATTTGCATATCAATATCTTCAATTCTATTTTATGCCATTTTCTTAAACGGAATGCCCTCTATCTAGTAGTATGTATCGATAGAGTATTGATTTACCTTTAAAATGATACCAATATTTCCACTTTTATCTTTTACTATTTTCTTTAAATTCCAATTAAATAAATAATTATCCATATTTTTCATGCATTGTTTATAATAATTAGTGGGAGTTATTTTACTCTTGCCGTAAGTTAAACAAAATTGTTTTCTAAAACCCTTCATTATCGTAAAACAACATAACTTAACAATAATCACAAAATGAAATGATTTATTATTGTTATTTGTGAACGTTTTGGGAACTCCTTAGTTAGGAGTGTATGCGCAAAAATATTCAAATAATAGACATCCTGATGAAAGAATGCTGCAGACAATAAAGAATGAACTTAATCCTGCTGGGAGTATAGTTTATGGAAAAAAGAAACAAAATAAAAATGATTGAAGAAGAGCAATTGATAATCTGCTTGGCAGTGAGAGAGCTCTTAATAACTATTTAATAGGAATTAAAACAAATCATGCTTCTGACAAATATGAATCGAAATAAACAACCATAAAAGTATTCAGAACTTATTTATGGTCGGGAAATTTTGAAGAGATTTAGGTTTTGTGCTACGAAAATAGAGATATCAACGTGACCTACTTAATAAAAGAACTTTCATATTAAAATTTAAGGTACAAAAATTATTGAACTTTGTATGAAATACTAATAATCTTTGAAAATTTTAGCGCAGCAGCTGCTCAAAATGTCTACCGTTTTGCTGCAGACACAAATCAAATCTACGTAACAGATATGCTCTAACTTTTTGAAGCATAGCAGGGGTAATACGTCTGATCGACTGTTGTATACGTTTCATCATGTTTGCTCTTGTTGTAGGTTCAAAACGATACACATCTGATTTAACAAATCCCCACAAAGAAAATCCATAGTAGTTAAGTCTGGCGATCTGGGTGGCCATGCAATGGGACCTACAAAAGAAAAAAATGAATAAAACAAACAGAGGCCAGTTGGTATTAATAACAAACCTTGTCTGCCAATCCACCTCTCTGGAAATTGTTCCGATATATGCTCCCTGACATTTGCGCTGAAGTGAGCTGGTGCACCATCAAGCTGAAGCCACATTTGCTGTTTTACAAAGTTAGGAAGATGTTCTGTTACCCGGGGAAAATCGTTCCTTAGAAAATTTAAGAATACTTCCCCGGTTACACTACCTTCAAAGAAATAAGGCCCAACCACAAAATCATGTACTACGCCTGCCCAAACATTGATGCTCCATTAGTGCTGAGAACTACCAGTATAAATTTTGTGGGGATTTGTGGTATCATAAAAATGAAAATTATGCCTGTTCACAAAACCGTTTCTGTGAAATGTGCACTCGTCTGTAAAGAGCACAAATTAAAAAAAAATCGGCGGTTTTCGGCTGTGTTTTTGTTGCTGTGCCCATTGAGAAAAAGTAATTCTTTTCTGAAAATCATTCTCGGTAAGTTCTTGATGCCGTTGCATATGGTAGGGATGCAACTTACGTCACTGAAGACACTTTCCAACGGATGATTTCTTTAATGCTAGATCTTTACTTAATTCTCTTAAGCTAATTTGTGGGTTTTCTACCACCGCAAGACAGACCGCCAGTTGATTTTCTTCATTTAGAACTCTTTTTGTTCTGCTTGTTTCTCGTATGCCACCCTTCCAGTAAGATCAAATCTTTGCTTTAGTGCCTGCAGTATTCTCTCGTCGGGATGTCTACTGTTCGGATACTTTTCCGCATACACTCGTGAAGCCAGAAGGCAGTTCCCAAAACATCACCAATAGCGTAGATCATATTTACTAATTCTTGACGAGAGTATTTCATTGTGATTTACAAACAGCAATATTATTTACTAGTGTGTAGCAACTCGATGTTTACTTAGCAAACGTCAGAATTCACACTCGTCTACTTAATTGAAACCATGACAACAAATCAAACACGCGTAGTAATTACGCTTTTCCTTATTTGTGACACTTCAATTGCAATTAAAAAAAAATAGTCAAAGACAAAAGTGGAAATCTTGGTATCATTTTAAAGGTAAATAAATACTCTATCGATACATACTACTACATAGAGGGCATTCCATTTAAAAAAATGGCATAAAATAGAATTGAAGATATTGATATGCAAATAATATTTTTGGACACCCTGTATAATAAACACATAACATTCTACTCTTATAAGATAAAATGATGCCAGTTTAGACTTTCCTCAAAATTTCATTGAAAATAAATGAAAAATGACGGGGGAATTAAAGTTTAACTAAAGTAGTGATTTCGGCAAAAAAAATATAAAAAATTCAATAACTTGGCAACGTCCCATTTTAAAGCAAAATTATTTTATGGGTAAACAAAGCATCTGAAAGTACACTCAGTTCAATAGAAATAAGTAGGTCATTCAATTTAAAAAAACATGATAATTACGTTGTACGGTTTTTTGGGACACCCTTTATAAGTCAAATTAATTTTAAAATGTGGTTCTTTTATCCTCATTAACAGACCGTCAATCAGAATTTCTATTGAGTTAACGATATAGCTAGACGATATAGATTAAGTAGGAAAGTAATCTAAATACATATCTACTATCTATAAGTAATGGTTTGAGTATACACCTCAAATTTGATCGGATTTATAGCCATTGTAAAAACAAATCCATTCCAAATTCACAATTTTTCCTACAAAATACTTTCTGGTCATCAGTTTTGAGGCACACAATTACTGTAATGAAGTCCTTAGTGTTACATATTACTGCAAGTCCAAAGATTCAATAATTGTGGACAATAGATAAAAGTCGGAAATAAGAACTGAAACTGACGAATATCAAGACAAAGCACACAACTTACAGCAAGTACAGGCTGATTTAAGAATGGAACAATATTAGTTATCTGGTCCACCAATAATAAAACAAAGTGCACAATGCTTAAAACGAAGTGGTGAGCTAATGGGGCGCTACCAAAGGTGCTGATCCTTCTGCAGCCAGCTGCTTTTATCTCTGCGACTATTAAACGATTTGAAGCTCCTGGAGTTGGCCACTTATCTCACAGTTATTGTAAGCTTGAGTCACAGAATTATACAGTGTAACCTCCTACGATTTTGAACACTTGCTGAAGAAAATGGCGAGTGCGCTCTAGATATTTCAGTTTGTTCTATAACACAATACAAACAAAATAATACATAAAATATTTGTGCAAAATGTCTTCCTCTTTTAAATAGTATATAGCTGAACAATCTATACAACGTGGTGGCCGATATTGTATATGCGAAGGTCTCTTTGTGTATGTGCCCGCGTTGATGGTATTTATGAGAGCTGCGAGGATACAATATGCGGCACGGTAGGTTTCGACCCTCCGATATTGCAATTATTTTGTGTAAATTATAATCACGTTTGTTGTGAGAAACGGCGGTAATCGGTGAAGCATTTATTATAAATGGAATGCCGGGGAGTTTTCTAAACAAAGGCTTTTGCGGTTGTGAACTAATAGATGTTTTACGATCACTAATAACTGCTGGATGCACTATTAAAGTTACGATCTGGGCAATTCTCTGCGCCTAATGAAATTCTAGTTCGGGTACATTAATCGAGTTAATATCAGTATTAAAATACAGAGAAAATGTTAACATTATTCTGTTAAAGCGTGCTCAGTTTGTTTTTTTTTTAAGTAATCAAGATCAGTTCGTTCTTCCGCCTTATTTGTTCTTCTGAGAAATATGTATGTTTTCATCATCTCATCCTTCCTCGAGTTTTCATCGCAACTAATTCTTATAAGTGCTTACATTGATGTTGGCACTAATTTTGCCATCAATTGTGGTAAAGCTATTAGGTTTACCGCTTAAGCGGTTTGAAAGTGAAGTGTTCTTGCAAAAATCATGTATCAGTAATACTAGTGTACTAGTGTACTAGTGTGTGACAAATTACCACAACGATTGGTAGTTACATTATGGCTTTTAATCAACTAACATCTGCTACAAATCGAGTTCCACTTTATGTGTACATATACATCCCGCACATGTACGTGCACACCTATAGAAATAGACATTATGGAACAATCTTTATGTATTACCTATGGTCTTTCAGGTAGAAATACACCTTTTTCCTCATAATAGTGCCGGGTCACAGACAACAATAGTTACAGTGGGAAACTGGACGAACTTCGCAGAGAAGTTTTGAGGCGGTTGTTAGACGTGTGTGCGCTTGTAATAGAACTGCTGCAGAACCAATTAAAATCGTCTCATTATATTTTATTATATTGTGTGTTTAATAGCCATAAACAGCAGTTTTAAATGTCTGAAAATAAAATGATCCTCTGCTTCCATAGAAGATATCTGATTTATTTGCAGACTTCGATCAATTCAAAAATTTAACATACACACACTTTTCTAAATCTAGTAACTTCCCATATTTTACTTGAAAACAGTTACAATTACGGTATGGAAAGGTGAACAACACCAATTAGGGAAGAACTGAAATAAATGATATTGCAACTAAAAGCATTGTATCAAGAAGAACCGCAGAAATCTATTTTAGTCCCTCTGCTTTCGTTACTGATACAGAGGCTTATCTCTAATGCCCAGGAATCACATTCTTTCTCGGGAAGGCGTAATTAAAAACTGCAAGCCTTGCATTGAGCACACGAAGCCAGTCTAGGATATATGGCAAGCATTCTGAACAAGGTTCAGAGGATTGCTTACTTGGGCATGTCCTCAAGGCTGAAGACGACTATGACGATCATACTTGGCCTCCCCCCACAGAGGTCTACAGAGCAGAATGTAATGGATGCAAAGGTTTCACTGGTAATACTAACGGCCATACCAGCATCTTCATGTAGATAGTAAACACAACGCCATTATCCGTTATAGCGGATAAAATCTTGCTGGAGACTGCAATAACCTACAGCCGTAAAGCCCTAAAGCAAGAACTCCTACGCCGGGTGGTAGATGCCTCTAAAACGCCAAATGACATTGATATTGGAATTTGGAAAGACGGGGAACTAGCTGATGACTTCCTCTATCTTCCAAGCAAAAATAATAACCATCTAGGAGTGCGCAGAAGATATTTTTTTATTTATTTCTAGCATGCTAATGAAACGTCCAAATTATTATCAGCCAGCTAAGGAGCCCTTAAAGCTCTACAGACTGTCAAGTTTGATTCCCAAGTGCTACTGAATTGCCACAGGAAGCTGAAACAAATAGAGGAACACCACTCTGGTATCAGCGGAAACCAACTTGGCGACGAGTTGGCCAGAGCAGCCAGCCATTATTCACAAGACCAGAAACGAGGTGTTGGAGTTTCTATGATTGCACCAAAACTTTCCTCTGAGCTCAGCTCGTTGCCAGACACTGCTTTTCTGTCTCTATGGGGAGGCTCAAACTAAGGGTGCTTACAAACATATTGACTGGGCACTGCACACTGAGCAAACGCATTCACTACATGGGCTTAGCAAAGTTTCCCCAATGTAGAAGTAGTGACGGCATCTCCTTGCCGTTTGCCCAGCATGCGTTGCGGAGAGGTGGAGCTACTTTGGAGCAATAAATCCAGACTAATCCAAACTAGAGAAACCAACTTACGCACTTCTTTCTACCGTGAGTGCAACCGAGTCGTGAGGGCCCAAAACAACATGGAAGCACAATAGGTCTTTTGGGCAAGAGGGCGCATGGGGCTTACCTGTCCATGTCCAACTTATTACATTAGATTGACAAAAATTAAGAAAGATATTCCGAGTTAATTCAAATAATTAACTTACTCAGAAAAACTTATCACCGCCGAATAATATGGAAGCAAACTCTGCTGTTACATGAGGCCTCCCCTGGGCTGTAGTGCTATGAAAGGAAAAAGAAGAAGATGCAATAAGAATATATAACGCAATAGCAATTCATGAAGTGGGCAAGATATGGCCATGGAATCCTTTACTCTAGTTTGTCCTAATCACTCCTCACCCTCCCGTTCTCTTCTAAAATACCACCAAATCCGGCCCTCCAGTGACATTAGAAGGAGTAATTTGTTCAACTAGATCTGTTGGCATCAAATTGGTTAGGAGAAGAAGGTAGATCTGTTACTATGCGTAAACTATTCGTGCTTTTTGGACTTTTTCATAACGTCCACGATTAGTGCATCCTTTGACTGTGGTCCACTGTCGTCAACGCTTGAACTGGTGCAGAGAACGGCAGCATTGAGAAGCACAATGAGGACTGTTGGAGTAATGGTTTCGAGGGCTATTGCTTATGGTAGCCGATCACCACTTCTGTTTATTCGAGGCAGTATGACAGCTGCACGTTGTGTTGATGATGTCCTACAAACCATTTTACTGCCTTATCCAGATGGCCGACCACACGTCCTTTTCCAGCAAGACAATGCGCGTCCCCATATTGCTCGTCGAACTGTAGACTTCCTCCAAGAAGCAGACTTTAATATTTTGCCATGGCCATCCTGTTTTCCGGATTTAAACCCCATCGAACATGTGTGGGATATCATGGGAAGGAGACTGTCCACTTTGCACCATCCTCCACAAACTTTGACGCAGCTAATCAACGAAGTTCAAGTTGCATAAGAACGAGGTGCCACAAGCGGATATCCGCCATCTGACAAGTGTACTCAGCTACTGAGTCGCCAAACAAGTTATTAATTTTTTTTTTCGTAATATATGTTAATAAAATTTATTGCAGATGATATCGCTTCATTTATGATGTAAAACTATCACACTGTCCAAAAATCAAGTTAAACAAATGACTCCTTCTGACTGTAACACTTTTAATGTCACTGAGTATAATTTAATTATTATAATTTACTTTTATTACATGCTAATGTTTTTGTATCTGTGTTAGAATGTGTTAATTAGAAAGTAATCAACTTTCTACTAGTATATTTGGTTTAAATAAAACGTTCTACACAAATTAGCTTTCAATTAAACTAGCCCTCGTAAATTTGCTGACCTATAAAATAAATTTCAACAACAATTTATAAAACTCTTTTGTACAATAAAGCAATGCTGTTGCATATTTAATTTAAAACAATTTGAAGCAAACTTGATTAGATTAAGATTTTTATGCATTTAAATTTCTTGGCCAGTTTTCTTCTGAAATTATTTCCGCATTGCATACAAGAAATTAGTTGACATATATTATGTATTCCATTCTAATGCTATAAACATTTTTGGCAATTTTCCAATCCGGTAGCCGGAGTTGGTCCCATGACAAACGATCGTTTAACTCCAGCAAATCATTTCGAACATATTTGTTCCTGTTCATGAAAAACAGCTTGTTTAGGTTTTTCGGAAGCGATGTAAATACTTCCCACATGCATCCGCGTCCGTAGTTCTTGGATATAAAAATATCTTTATACAAAACTAATAGCTTCGTTTGTCAAAGTACTTCCTTTGTACTAGGCGAAACATAAATTTGTACAAAAATATGCATAGGTTCTATTTCGGTTCTCTGATGCTTCGTTATTAAATTCCATTTAGTTTAGACAAATATCAATATCTTGTTTAGTATATTATGATACCTAAATATACCTTCTCTTGTTTGTAGTATTGAGTATTCTCGCGAGAATAACAACCTTCAACCTTCAACTTTTCCGTATTGTTTTATGGTTTACTAACTCCATTTAACAGTGCCTTTGGTTCAATTATGAAAAATTACGTGATAGAACGGCATGTTTTGGATATTGCACAGGTATAGATAAGAAGTCTGTCCATAAATGCACCATGGTTGTTAGCATCTGTACGCATGCATGCTTTTCTGTATGGAATTTGGAGTAATCTACTTTGACGAGTCAGAAAACAACTACACAACCTCGACGGACGCCTACTTCAACTCGAATAAACCTCTGACGAAAGTCCATGAAGTGCTGATGTAAGTTTGAACGTCTGTGCGATTTAGGGCTGGAAAAGGAGCTTGTTGAGAACGAATCGACTCTAGATGGTCCATTCGCAAATAAATCCATTCTATTCCCCCGATCTTGGTTTTGCTGCCTTGTCTTCGAACTTCGAAGGAATCACGATTTATACACTAGAAACATGTTTTTCCAACAGTTTCCTGAAGATATAGGGGTGTTAACAAAAATGTCTGATAAGGACTAGTTCGAGGGCAAATGAAGATATTTTCAATATATGTATGTACATAGGTACGTTGATTTCTGTCGTTTTGAGAGAATTGAGGAGTTTTTTAAAGTACGTTGAGGACTGGGTCTATCTAATCTAATAATTTTGTAAAAAAACTATGCATTTTACATTGTCTGCCCAAAAAGATGGAAGAAATTGTTTTAGAAACAGAGCAGTGGCACTACTGGTTATTGAAGCCCTTCAAATTTTTAATAAAATCGAATACCGGTGTTTTATAAAATTCCTAGCAAAACAAGGAAACTTCCAAGAATGATTCTTGAAGAGATATTTGCTGACTTTCCAAGACAACGATTTGCGAGTTGTCAAAATTATTGTTTAGACATGGCCAAGAATCTATGGATGATGATCCCCGTGCAGGGCGCCCTATTGACGTGTGGCTTCAGATGTTGTTGAAAAAATCAACTGTTTGATACTGGAGGACGCAAGACTAAAGAAGCGACAATTAGCAGCTTTACTAGGAGTTTCAGAAACCACAATTTTCAGAATTTTACACGATTACCTTGGAATGACAAAGGTTAGTGCAAGATAGAGGGAGGGGGGAAAGGAGGGAGAGGGACGGGGTCGCCATTCCAAGTGGGTGTCCGGGTTGAGACCCCTAAACAATCCTTGGCGCGTTGTGGAGATGAACCAGATTTAATTATCAATGGACTTGTCATTGGAGATGAAACCTGGATTCATCATTTATAATCCTGAAGCGAAACAAGAGTTGATGCAGTGGCATGTTAAGGACCAGCCCTCCCAAGAAGTTTAAAGTCACCCTTTCTGCAAGAAAAATAATGGTAAATTAACTATTGTGATATAAC
>SMLS01040553.1:0-68542 GCA_004785975.1 Popillia japonica | reverse complement strand
GTCATCTTCACAGGAAAAGTAAATTTATTAATTAAAAAATAATTAAAATATATAAAATTGGGTAGAATGTATTTTCATTTATGATCGTATTCTTTTATATAATTCAATAGTTAAATTTTTAATAAATTTTCAGTGAAGCGCGCCATCTGTTACCTACGGACGGTGTCCGTTATCTAACACCTGACGCCGTCCGCCATCTGTTATATGAACTCGTCATTTATTGAATAACGGACAGCTTGCTCAGGTAAGAGATGGCGCCTTGCGGACTTGTTCTAATGACAATGGCCGAATATTTGTGTTTAGTATCCAATTGCAGTATGTTTTAATTTTAGTTATCGTGAGATGTTTGATGGTAAAATTGAGTGAAAAAGCGCACCATTTCGCTTATTACTTGAACAAATTATAAGGCGACGTGAAAATGTTGCTGGAACGTCGATACCTTACCCCAAATTACAATGGATAAATGATCGAACGCTGTGTTCCTTCCAAAATGGTGGGTGTATCTTACTTGGTAATGTTTTTTTATTTGAAAAGTTTTGTGAGTTGTACCGAGGATTGCCCGCATATTTGCAAGTGCCTCGGAGATATTGTGCATTGCGAAGAAAACAATCTAACAAGGGTACCATACAACATCCCGAAGTGGACGATACAGCTGTAAGTGGACAATGTTTACATATCTACCGTTTGCACCTGTTTGTTTATTTTTGTATTACCGATGATGCGTATCCCCGATTATTACGATATAAGACTGCCCTAACGGGTACTACAGTTTAGATTAACTTTCAGGAGCTTAAATAACAATAATATTAGTTCACTGTACGCTGACGATTGGAAAAATTTACCTAACATAACAGATTTGAAATTGAACAAGAACAATATTGTAAATATAACCAAAGACTCGTTTGATAACTTGAAGAACCTGGAGCTTTTGTGAGTATAAATGTGTGTGTGTGTGTGTATGTATTGACTTACATAAATGTTTTATATCAATAGGGAGATCAATCGAAATCATCTGGTTAACATTGAAGCGTTGAGCTTTAAGTCGCTCGAACAGCTCCTGGTCTTAAAATTAAAAAGAAATCGCATTCGACAATTGACGGATGGCGCATTTTTCGGTTTGAAAGAAATACAGTCTCTGTAAGATGAAGATGGTTAGATGGCAGACATCTTCTAATATGTGTTACTTTTTTTGTAGGATACTAGATTATAATAGCGTGCAAGTTATAACCAAAGGTTGGCTCTTCGAACTAAGTAAATTAAGCGAATTGTCCATAAGCAGTAACAAAATACATCGGATTGAAACGGATGCTTGGGAATTTTGCCAAGAACTAAGCATACTGTGAGTATGGATCTCTTTTTCCCATTAGGGTCGTTTAATATTCTTTCGGATTTCCAGTGATTTATCATCCAATAAGTTGAAGTCACTAGAGAAAGATACGTTTAAATATTTAAACGCACTGAAAATATTGAATTTAAACAGCAATAGTATCTCATACATCGAGGAGAACGCCTTCTTTCATATGTCTAATCTACAAACATTGTATGTATTGGTTCTACGTTGGCTTTCTCGCCATTTCTCATTTTCTTACATTTATGTTGCAGACAACTCAGCAACAATAAACTGTCGGGAGTCATTGAAGGCGGAAATGGGGTATTTAAAAGCCTGGTCAATTTGCAAACCTTCACTTTGGCATCGAACAATATCAAGTCAATTCACGCCAACGCTTTCGAAGGACTGTTAAGCTTGAAGACCTTTGTGCTCTCCAATAATAACATTACTTCGGTTCAGAAGGCCGCATTTAGCGAAATGATGGTATTACAGGTAGGTCTTTGTTTGTTTTATTTGATGTTGTTTTGTTACTGTGATCAATCATTCCACTGGGATCTCACAGGATCTACAGATGAATACCACCGTATTACTGTGTGATTGCAACCTGAGGTGGTTCTTAGATTGGTTAAAGAGTAAACAATTGGAAGCACATACCGTGTGTGCCTACCCAAAGTGGTTAAGGAACAAACCGTTGCTCTCGATACCTCCCAATAACCTGACTTGCGGTAAGTACCCTAACCCAGACATCGGACGAGACCGATTTGATCCGTTTGCCTTCTACTTTCAGAGGATCTATTGAGGCCCAGGCTGACGCAAGAGCCCGATCTGGAAATCATGGCATTAAAAGGGGGTAACGTGACGTTGAATTGCGTAGCGATGTCGAGCTCGCCGAGTCCGATGACGTTTCGCTGGCGCAAGGACAACGTCGATTTGGCAGACGCTGCCGTAAGCAACAAGCGGATAGCTCAAGACGGTAAAAATACCGAGATGGAGTCGCGGCTGAACATATCGAAGGTAGAGCGGGCCGACGCTGGACGGTACCAGTGCGTTGTGTCGAATACATTCGGTACAACGTACTCTCAAAAAAGCAGCATCACCGTATTAAGTAGGTCGGTTAACAAGCGGGTCGTAGAAACCGGACAGGCAACCTGACGTCGATTTGTTAAGTATCAATTTATTACTTTTTTATTGTTGCACGCTTTGTCGGATGTGCACATCCGACGAGGAGGAGTTTCTACGGCCCGCGTTAGTATTAAGGCACAATCTTCGGGGTAAAACAAATTCTCGTACGATTTTCAGTTTATCCAAGGTTCGAGAAGATCCCGCGCAACGTTACCGTACAGGCTGGCCAGACGGCGAAATTGGAATGTGCGGCTGTCGGCGAACCTAACCCGGAGATCGCATGGCAGAAGGACGGCGGCACGGACTTTCCGGCCGCTACGGAGAGGCGGATGCACGTCATGTTCAGCGACGATGTGTTCTTTATAGTGAACGCCAAACCCAGCGATACAGGCATGTACAGCTGTATCGCCCACAATATTGCAGGAACTATCGTCGCGAACGCGACCCTAACTATACAAGAGAGACCTTATTTCGTGAAAGAGATGGTCGGTAAGGAGGCTACCGAAGGCGAATCCGTTGTGCTACAATGCATGGCCGGCGGCTCGCCGAAACCGTCGATAGTGTGGTCGAAGGACGGCAATCCCATCGGAATGACCGAGAGACATTTCTTCACCGCCGAAGATCAACTGATGATAATAGTGGACGCGCATCTAGCTGATTCCGGTACATATATTTGCCAGTTGAATAATAGCCTCGGCCGAGTGACAGGATACAGTCGAGTCACGGTAAAACGAGGTACGTGTTTGTAGTCACCGTAATAATCAATAATCCGTGCGGATTTTAACCTTTTAGCCGGAATTACTGACGGCGATATGATGGGCATCATCATCATAACCGTCGTATGCTGCGCAGTTTGCACGTCCGTCATCTGGGTCGTCATCATCTACCAAACTAGGAGGAAGATATCGTCGTCAGCATCAGCATTAGCGTCGGCAGTGGGGGGGCAGCCGCCTGCAGAGTACGCGGAGAGGATGAACAATTTCGGCGATGACGCATCGGAGCGTTCTTCGTGCAAAGACAGCGGCACCGGTGATTCCGCCAAGAGAAGCAACGACGATCTGCTGCCAGGCGACGAATACACCTTCATCGTGAACGGTGCGTAAACGAACGATTCACGTAGGAATTTACATAAGTTACGTATTTACATCGTTGTTGTTGGAGCAGGTACGACATCGGGAGACGGCACAAGAAATAGCACGATGCGGAGGGTAAGTCTGGTTTATTCGATTCCCGACGGGAACGGTTCCCACACGCCATTGCTGCACTCGGACGGCGTACACCGTCCCAGGTCGACGAATCACGATAGGTTGCAGAGTACATCGACTGTAGTGGAAGCGGATACGGACGCTAAAACGATCGTATAAGATGTGAGATGTATCGAGTCGTTTCATCATCGTACCTGCGACTAGTTAAGATTGGCGCGAATTAGTTTGCGCGTCGCGTTCGAGGCAAAGTAAAGCAAAGCAAAACAGGGCAAAGCAGAGCAGAGCAATAAAAATCGTCGATATTATTTACTATTATCTAGTCTTGTATTTCGACAATCACGTTTCGCATTCGTCGTGCGTTTACGCGTATGTAGTTCCTAAACCGACAGCTGCCGTCGATAATATTACGTACTTTCGTCGGTCAGTCGAGATCGACAGGCGAACTCCCCGATTAAAATTAATTCTTCAAATAAGTATTCTTTACACATGTTATTATTTATTTCGTATCGGTTATTTATGCATATAGACACACGGTTATACGCGTATACATTGAACGGATCCGGAAGCGAGGCACGTTAGTTAGAGTCGTAGTATTAGGATCTAGTAATGTATATGCTTCTATAGTATTCTTTGTATATGTATATACATACATACGTATGCGTTTTCTTGTATAGTACCATTCTTGTCTTTAGTATTAAGTTTGTCGCATTGTGATCATCGATAGCTACTATTATGATTGATTTTCTTTTTTGACGAAATATAAAATCTTTGTATCGATACCAGAGCTTTAGTTTTTGTCTTTTCCTTTTCCTCTATAAAAAAAATGTAAGTTTTTTATATCATTATAACGTTGCAGATGTAGGTATGCAGAGATGTTAATTTGGTTGCATACACTGTGGCGTACTAAATACATATGGGAGACGAAAGACGGTTCTTGTTTCAATCCTATTTTACGAATATAGAAATAAAGATTACTCGATTCAAAAAAATATTATAAAACTCTAGTTATCAATCGTATTTTCTAAAATGCTGACTTACACTTGGGGGCCGATATTTCTGAATTGGTCATTTTGACACCGATGTCCTTGAAATTTTTTCACGCTCACCTTTTTTACTTTGTATGTAATCGATTTGTTCCGTCTCTTCCGAAAATTATATAGGTATGTATGTGGATATTGTACATGCAAAATACGTATATGTACGTATGTACCTACACTTTCGTAATGCTATTGGAGATAGGTATATAACAAAAAAAAACTTTTCGCAAGTCATAGATACCTATTTATGCAATGTAATCATCGCACTTAAAAGATAATTGATTTACGGCAAGATTTAACAATCCCCGTATAAAATTTAACAGAACATTATCTAGTCTACCTTGGATATTGCAGTGGTACGGCAAATATTGCTCGTCTCATAGTTTCTTTGTAATTTATAATTCGCAAATCGTGTCTTAAACTAGCGTTTTTGCAGACGATCGGTGTGAAAGGACGTACTTTTAGTCCCTAAATAATGCCTTTATCCAGTAAGTACCGTAAAATGTAATTATACACTATCAATACTGTATATTGTACAGAAATCTTTCCAATTGCAATAGCAAGATACCGCTGACCCTATTAATGTAGACGTGATAATGAGTTGTATACGTTCGATTTACGTCGATATGTAAATCGAACTACATACTACGTCTTTGACATTGTTAATATTAAAGTTCGTAGACACGTAGTAAGTAGTATCGTAATAGGTAATAATTCAAATTGTGGAATTGTGTATGCACATGCTAAGTTGTCGTAGGCTGCGTGATATTCAATATAACCTTGAAAACAATGATATCGGACGAGGAAAGTCGAGTCATAGGCAAAAGAACATTATTTAGATACAACGTTCTCTAACGTAGAGCGAGAATTTGATAAAACTAGGCTAGCAGCTGTAGAGATGCCGTTCAATAGATTCGACGATACCGACACAAGTAAAATACTATAAACCTTTACGTCACATTCTAACATCAGAATTAACGTTTCAGATGGAAAACAAGCGGAGGAGTGCCTGGCGCTATATAGAAAATCCTTAAAATCGCACCAGGTTTCCCATGATGGCACGCACTTCGAAAGCCAGTGCCCGCACATCTTGATCGTACTGGGGGCGTCCGTAAGTTTACGTTTCTGTTTAACTTTCATTTTCGATAACATTATTCGTTCCAGGGCGATTTAGCCAGGAAGAAAATATATCCAACGATCTGGTGGCTGTTTCGTGACAGGTTACTGCCTGGAAACACAAAATTCTATGGATATTCAAGAAGTGCCACGACTATCCCAGAGATTCGTGCACGGTGTGAGGAGTATATGAAGGTGAAGCCCAAGGAAGCGGAGTTGTACGAGCAATTCTGGAAGCTGAATAAATATGTCTCGGGAACGTATGATTCCCGGTCGGATTTCGAAAAATTAAATCAAGAGATGAATGCCAATGCCAACGGCAGGATGGCCAATCGGATATTCTATTTAGCCTTGCCGCCGTCCGTCTTTGAAATCGTCACAGTGAACCTGAAACAAACTTGCATGGCTGAAAAGTGGGTCAAATGTGTTTGTTAAAGTTGTATCTTTTGTTGTAATTTTTGTCTTATCTGGTAGAGGATGGACTCGTGTGATTATAGAGAAACCGTTCGGAAAGGACCTGGAAAGTTCTCAAAAGTTATCGGATCACTTAGCTTCTTTATTTACTGAACAGCAAGTATATCGTATTGATCATTATTTAGGAAAGGAAATGGTACAAAACTTAATGACATTAAGGTAAGTCAATGACGGACAAATGGTAAAACGCCTGCTGAACCATCATATCGATTTTAGATTTGGCAATAGAGTGTTCGCTCCGACGTGGAATCGCGACAATATTGCTTCGATACAGATATCCTTCAAGGAACCGTTCGGTACCCAAGGTCGTGGCGGATATTTCGACGAGTTCGGAATCATCAGGGATATCATGCAGAACCACCTATTGCAGATTCTCACGCTGGTCGCTATGGAGAAACCGGCGTCGGTTTTGCCGGATGACATCAGAAACGAGAAGGTGAAAGTGTTGCGCTCCATAAAACCGTTGGAATTGGAAGACGTTGTGCTGGGACAGTACGTAGCGAATCCCGACGGCGAGGGCGAGGCGCAACTCGGTTACTTGGACGACAAGACGGTCCCTGATGGTTCGGTGACCCCTACCTACGCCCTGGGCGTCTTGAGAATTAAGAACGAACGCTGGGACGGCGTCCCGTTCATACTCAAGTGCGGAAAAGGTGAACGACACGTTACGACACCCCGCGATCTCCGTACACGAATATGTATACGTATGTTACAGCTCTGAACGAGAGAAAGGCGGAAGTTCGCATCCAATTTAAGGACGTGTCCGGGGATATTTTCGAAGGTAAACCAAAGAGGAACGAGCTCGTCATTAAGGTGCAGCCGGGCGAAGCTCTATACGTGAAATTGATGGTAAAAACGCCAGGAATGGCTTTCGATATGGAAGAAACGGAACTGGATCTAACGTATTCGAACCGTTATTCCAACATAAAGCTGCCGGACGCTTACGAAAGACTCATCCTTGATGTCTTTTGCGGTTCACAGATGCATTTCGTCAGGTCGGACGAACTAAGCGAAGCTTGGCGAATATTCACGCCGTTATTACACCGAATTGAACGGGAACGGATTCGACCTATACCCTATGTGTAAGTCGACATTCTGTATTCGCCTGTCTATCTCCGTGCTTCATCTCGGTCGTATTTCAGGTATGGAAGTCGCGGTCCTAAGGAAGCCGACGAACTGGTTGCCAAGAATAATTTTGCCTACTCCGGTTCGTACAAATGGAAACCAATGGATAGTAGCGATCGTTTATGATCTACGCAGGCATCAACGATCTACGATCGATGACATTCCAAACCACATCATCTCCTCTATGATATTTATCCTTTTTCCTAGTTGTATTTTTTTATTGTTAACGTTATTTATTAGCTAGCAAGTATGAATGCGTTCGGGGACCAACGACGACAGTCCAGCAATAATATATTTTCTACATTATTTTACATTTACGAGAATAAAATGTAAATGTGTCAAATAACAAATAAAACAAACAAAAAACTATCCGCCTATATATGTAATATAAATCGAGTGATTGTAGGAAATAAAATACAACATTTAGCTCACGTTGTACGACGATTTAATCGGCTTAATTAACAATATACAAAACAAATAACAGAGTACATACTATTGGGGTCTATATTTACACATCCATCACGTTGCATCTAATTCTGCAAAGTTAGAAAGAAATTTTTCGATACTGTCAGGCATACGTGTCGGTTCGTTCTGGAAAAGAATCAGAGAAACATCAGACAAGAACGTCGTGCGGCTTGTCGCTTGACGATTAGTTACGGTTAGTTACAGCGTGTTACTGTTACGGTGAGTTAGTCAAGTTCAAGCATCTTAAACGAACTTGTTCATAGATATCCACCAATGTTATTTCGTTCCGCTTTTACAGAAAAACAAACGTACAGATAATACATATTTGCGGGATATAAAAAAGGAATATGGACGGTTGGAAACGTGCGTTTGCCAACCAACACCAATTTCAAACGTAAACTCGATAATTACCAGGGTCGGACGTCGGCTTGCAACACGTGATCGATAATCGCCTGGACGACTTCCGTACTCGTATTTTTCCCGCCGATATCTGCAAATGTAACTATTGTAATGGAGCCTGTTGCACGTTGTACTACGTTCGAAGATTACCTTGCGTTCTGATGTTGTCGTGGCAAATCGTTCGCACGATTGCGTCTTCTATCAGCTTAGCGTGCTGTCCATGCCCTAGATGTTCTAGCATGGCGACGGATGCGTTCAGCATGGCAACAGGATTGGCTATATTTTTCCCAGCGATCGCAGTGCCAGTGTTCCTCGTGCCGGGTTCGAAGATGGCGTACTAACGGCAAAATTAGAGTTAATTAAGACGTAATGGGCACAATTTCAAGCCGACAGTCTTACGTGATCGCCGTAGTTCTTGCCGCAAAGAAGACCCGCCCCGCCGATCAATCCGCAGACTACGTTAGACACGATGCTGCCGTACAGATTGGTCATTATCATCACGTCGAATTGATGGGGTTTGGAAACCAACTGCATACAACAATTATCGATGATCATGTCGTTGTGTTCGATGTCCGGATATTCCTTAGCAATCGCCCGCGATGTTTCCAAAAACAATCCGTCTGATAATTTCCTGCCAGGTCAACATATATGTTATCTAAATACCACCTATGTAAATAACTATCTAAAAAACTCACATAATATTGGCCTTATGGATAGTCGTAACTTTCTTCCTTCCGTTGCGCCTAGCATAATCGAACGCCCACCTAGCTACCCTTTCGGAATTCGATTGTGTTACTACCTTCATGCTTTCAATGACACCATGGACGCTCTGCAAACGAAACACACACAGGTTTGCCATAGGAGGATACATAACTAACAACATCTTACCTCGTGTTCGAGCATGGCATATTCGCCCTCCGTATTCTGGCGAATGATCATTATATCGATATTGCTTTGTCTTGCTGGCACGCCAGGAAACGATTTGCAATGTAATACATTTACGAATAGATCTAATTCATTGCGGATTGCGACGTTTCTAGATTGCACCTCCGTGTTCTCACTTTTCGTCTCTATATTTCCCTTGATAGCCACACCATTCCTCTTGATGGAAGTTATCGCGTACTCTAGTTCTTTCTTATCGTCACTCTTGGGATCAATATCGACAATTTGGAAGTCCACAGGCGCACCGGCATATCTGAATACGTTCTTAACGTACGTCATCAGTTCCGGTCCGATGCCGCTACCGGGTAGCATCGTAACGGCATGACGACCCCCATATAACGCTACGGGTATAGGATTCTTAAAGAAACACAGTGCAGATTGAAACGTTCAAGTTAATAACAGTAACGACCGTACAGTACCTGTTTCTTGACTAGAGGTGTTTTATGTTGTATTTCGAAAGCTGATAATGTGCTGGCCTAGAATAGAATTCGGTTAGGGTAGGGGTTATAAAACGTTAATGATATAATATTCTTACGTTTCTTAAAGCGTTCCCAAGTTGGAGATAATTTTTACTTAAAATTCTAGCCGTCATTTTTGGTAAATTGTGCGCCTAAAACGGTACGATACTTGTATTAATTGAAGTTTATATAATAGGTAATGGTAATGTCACTTTGACATTTGAACGAACGGAGCGGATAAAAATACAAGTGAACGTTATATCTAATTCAACAAACGCACCACTGTGACAAATGGACTAATTTCAGAGGTAGAATACGCCTTATCATAGGCAACCAACATCGCAGATGGATCGAATCGCGCCGTATTATCGTTACGATACGATGAATATTTTCCATTTATAATTAGCGTTGATCAAATATGTATGCGGTTAGAACTTTTAAAAATAGATCAAATAGCATCCGCACGGATTTACGTAGAATAGTTTAGAAATAAACCGATTAAACGTATCTGCAAAATATCTGCGATCGCTTTTGTAACGATAACAATGAAATATACTGAAACTACGCCGTCGTGCACGTTAATACATTCTTTGCACTTATAAGTAATAATGATTAAATAATCAAATGCATGATATATACTCGAATATACCGTATTATCTGACGCACACGAAGGATACGAAAAGTAACATTTTTGTCAAAAGAGAACTGACTAACGAACGTAAATTTGGTGGTATAAATGGTCTCCATCGAATTGTGAATCGCGTGAATTGTTAACGTTGTGAGCCATGAAGTCAGTGACCTGCTGAAAATCAAGGACATGAATAAAATAACTACTGATACGTATGTATGTATGTATTATAACATACACATGATATTTACTTTTCTTTTCGGCGTCGAGTATAGCAGGAACTCGATAAATACGAATTGTAATGTGAAAACGTTTTACACGGTAGGTTCATAGTAGTAGTTCAGTTTAGAGCGTTAGATAGACGTTCGTTTTATAATTTATATAAGAAATCCCGAAATATTTAAACTCCCGCTGCGTGTAGGTGGAATCTCGAGCAGCGCCCCTACCGGTAGAACGGGTAGATAGTAATTTTACAAAATATGGCCGTCAAACGATCACATTTCTTTGTTATAAAAGCGATGTTTGTAAATTAAAGCTTGCATGGTAAAGTCTGCAGACGAAATATATTGCAATGTATGACCTCTGGTTACTGGCGGAAAGATGAATATTCGTCGTAATGGACAGAATGCGAGTTAGTTACGCGTAGGTTGCTGTGTTGTGTTTATGTGGTGGTGTACGTTTAGAATATCGGGAGATGCACCTCTTGTATCCGAGAGATGTCTAGCGCTGCGGTAGCGAGCTCCTTGAAGATGCCACTGTCAAGAACACATCCGTTTACGGTACCATCGCATTCGTTTATTCAAGACGGGGGTAGTAGTTTGCCACCACTGAAATCGGTCTTGAAGGAGCAAAGTCCTTCGGCAGCTTCGACGACTTCAGCAGCAGGTCTACCCGATTTACAGAGCGGCTGCACTATGATTACTCCCAATTTGATTGGACGTGCCATTAAAGGTTCTACGTCTAGCCCGTCGTCTCAGCCACAGCAACCCGAGCAGAAACCCAAGACTATGGTAGCGACTCCCGAACAAGTTATGAAACTCTACATGAACAAGCTTACACCGTATGAAAGATATGAGATTTATAATTATCCGCAGATTTATTTTATTGGAGCGAACGCTAAAAAACGACCGGGAATTATAGGTAACGCAATATTTATCTCATTATATACATACACTTACAATTATGAATACCAATAGAACATATCAATGTTACTACCTATCATTAAGGTTATCTCTTCGCTAGTCACACTGGATTGGCCAGTATTGGATGTTCCAACCGTATTGATTTTTGTGGCATACTTCTAAGTACTTTCCGTTACAGGCAATCCGAATAACTGTGATTACGATAACGAGCAGGGATCGTACATACACATACCCCACGACCACGTAGCTTATCGGTACGAAGTGCTGAAGGTGATCGGAAAAGGTTCCTTTGGGCAGGTGGTGAAAGCCTACGACCATAAAACGCACATGCATGTTGCCTTGAAGATGGTTCGAAACGAGAAACGTTTCCACCGTCAGGCTCAAGAGGAGGTCCGCATTTTGGAACACCTCAGGAAGCAAGACAAGGATAACACAATGAACATCATTCACATGTTGGATTCTTTTACCTTTCGCAATCATATGTGCATTACATTCGAATTGTTGTCGATTAACCTGTACGAATTGATAAAGAAGAACAAATTTCAGGGCTTCAGCTTGCAGCTGGTACGTAAATTTAGCCATTCCTTGTTGCAATGCTTGGACGCGCTATATAGAAATAAGATAATACACTGCGATATGAAACCGGAAAACGTATTGCTTAAGCAACAAGGAAGAAGCGGGCTGAAGGTGAGTCGATACTATATCGCATTGTCATAATACGACACGTTCACGTTTTCAGGTTATAGACTTCGGTTCATCCTGTTACGAGAATCAAAGGGTGTACACGTACATACAGTCCCGTTTCTACCGGGCGCCGGAAGTGATATTGGGGGCCCGTTACGGGATGCCCATCGACATGTGGTCTCTGGGGTGCATCCTCGCGGAACTGCTGACGGGTTTTCCGCTCCTACCCGGCGAGGACGAGGCCGACCAGTTAGCTTGCATTATCGAATTGTTGGGCATGCCACCGCCGCGCCTGCTCGACCAATCGAAACGGGCGAAGAATTTTATCAGCTCGAAGGGCTACCCTAGGTACTGTACGGCGACGACCCTGGCGGACGGGACGACCGTCCTGAGCGGCGGCCTAAGTAGACGCGGCAAGGCCAGAGGCCCGCCGGGTTCCAAGGAGCTGAAGAGAGTACTCAAAGGTTGCGACGATCTGCTCTTCTTGGACTTTATAAAACGGTGCCTCGAATGGGACCCCGACCTACGCATGACGCCCAACGACGCGCTTAGGCACGCGTGGTTACGTCGACGCCTGCCGAGGCCGCCGAACGAGAAGTCACGGGAGGAACCAGTACGCGCGCCCTCCGGGCCGCGCACGCCGAAAACGAACACGTTCCTAAGCGGCAACAAGGTGCGAGTACAGTTAAGCGACGACAGGTCTGCGACATTACATTCTCAACACAGCAATCATTCGGGAAAGCTGCCGCCAGTGACGTAGCCTTTCTTTTTACCCTTTCACAATGTGATTTTAGGTTAAGTAGATTAATGGCCGCGCGTCATCACATATCTATGACACGAGAAGGGTGCGTATTTTGATTTGGTTTCTCCTCGAGTATCTGTAAATAATTGTACATCGATCGACCGTATCAATATACATATATGTCACACTTGTCATCGTCGATCTGTTCGAATGGCGCCGTCGCCGTCGTTGTTCGGGCATTGTATAAGAAGAGAGATTAGGAGAGAGAAAGAGAGCGAGAGATTGGGAACGAGAGTGAGAGAGAGAGAAAGAAAGAAATAGGTTCCACGTTCATACTTACTTACGTATATTCATAAAATATATATTTGCGATTTTAGGTAATGATGATTTTTTTTCCTTATATATATATGTGTATACATATATACATACATACAGACACACGCCACATACATACACACATACATACATACATGCATGCATGCATACACGTACATACGTATGTACTGCTACAAACGTTTAGCGCGAGAAATTAAGCAATGACATATTTTAAACGATACAGAAAACTAAAACCTAAGAAATTTCATCGAATTTTGAACGTTAACAGCAGTATAATACACACAAGTCTTTATATTATGTACTTTTCTATTCGATAAGCTCGACTTGCCCTATTGTTTTATTGATTATCGTCGATCATCATCTGTATTATTATTATTTTTATTATTATTATTAATATTATTATTATTAATTAATTAATTAATACTACTATTAGTCATCATCATTATCATCGTCGTCGTTGTCAACTTTTCTCTGTATCGGATATGCCAAGTTTCGGACGTAGCCGCATATCTGTACGGTACAAGTACAGATATAGGTACGGGTACAGATAGGAGGTGTTTTGCTCAATTTTTTTTTGTTTTTCAATCATTTTTTTAGTTGATCTAACCCGTATCTATAGTTTTACGATAACGCGGTTCGCGAGCCGCTTTAAGCTGGATATTTGCCGCGACGTAAATTCCATTTACGAAAATCGAAAGGCCATTTGGTGGATAGCCAGCTTTAGCGATCGTCGTTTATCCGATTTCGTTTCGGAAAACCGCGACGAGATTCATTATTTAACGTGTCACCGCATTAAAAATATGAGACATCTTTACGATATTCTGTGATATTTTCTAACCGAAGAAGAGGCGGCATTCTATCCAAGCGAACACGATCGCTACCTGGAAAGGTAGCAGCTAAATCTCCTATCGGGACGAGCAGCTATGGGTCAATCGGTTTGTCGTCGTTTTGCTGTCGTTTTCCTCCCTCCGACCCGACCATCTTGCGATCTCGTCTTTGAAATTGAGGCGTATACCGTATACGAACGATGATACGCGTACGATATTTATACAGAAGCGAACTATTCACTGCCGTCGTTGTTTTTCTCCTATTTTTAATTTCCCGACTGAATTCGTGACTGAATCGAATCGATTATTTTAAATCCGCTCATCTTACTCGTTCGTTTCGCTTCATTTTTGTACATAGACCGTGCTATATACGATGGCTTGATCTCTTAATGTTACTCGTTATTTGTGTACGAGCCGTACGCTCGGGCCTTACGATTAGTATAAGAGGATGTATAACGTGCATCGCGCATCGATGTTTTATTTATTTTAAGTAGCACAAGTAATGCTTTTCTTTATCGAAGGAAAAGAAACGAACATCAAATTAAGTTATTCGATTGAAACTAAGCTGGCGATTTTTCTTCTTTTTTTCCTTTTATTATTATTATTATTATTAATTATTCTTATATACATATTTTTTTTTCAACAGTGATATGAATATGATGTATGTACTTAGTTGTTATAATTGTACGATATATATTGTATATGTATACGCGGATTTCTGCGACGACGTATACGTATATCCCATACTAATGCAAATTAAATAAAAAAATTTTATTATTTGTCGCGTCTTTTTATTTTGTCTTATCCTTTTTACTATTTTCCAGAATCCAATTGAATATCATAATGAACCAATTTATTAGTTGTAATTAATTTTACTTAAGTGTTCCAACATCAGCGCCATCTTTAAGGTAGAGGCGGAACTATTTACGGTAATCCGAGTTGTCCTCATAATCGTTCGCGTTTCCGACGATAGATGGCGCTAGTTACGAGCGGTTCATAATCTAATTGGATATTGTAATTAATGTAAATTTGAGATAAATTTTAAGGAAGTTATGGAGTAATGTTGAATCTATTAGTGGCGATTGTAAATATTTACAAGTTGTTTTCTTGTACTCAATCAAAAGTAAGAGGCATATGTATATATTTGTTCATTTATATCGTCGTCAATGTGTCGTCGTATAGGCAACCCAATATGCGTGCTCTTCACCATTCAAACGTATTGGTACATATTATAATTTTTCATTGACTGCTATTGCAAAGAAATCTCTGGATTTAACGGTTGCTATCACCAGACATACGAGTTGCCTATTCGATAATTAATATCCTCGTTCTAGCGGTGATATTAACGCCGGGTCAGGAAGATGTGCCCGGACAAGTTCACGTCACCCTAGACGGTCGCGGTAACGCCAAGCCTAATCTGACCGGTAAATATTATTTAACAGGTCTAATTAGTGTTAATTAAATTCCCAACTGTTAACGAATCATAAATGAAACGTAAACAGACGTCGTTAGAACAGTATTAGACGTTTAAGGTTTCTAATTGACGATACCTTCCGGTACTATGTTGTAAGTTCTACTTCTATTTGAATTTCAGGATGGAGTAATAAAAATTCTGATCTGTATAAATGATAAAAACGAAACGATTACATTGGATGTATTTTATTTAATTTAATATTATAACAAATTTTTCATGAAACTAACATATTTAGAACGAACAAGTAAGTCACTTACAAGGAAACAATAAGTGGTATATAAATCCAATGCGTTAAGTGAGTCGGTCGAATCGTACAGTACAGTACGATATATTACGGCGACGTATACATTATATATCTAATAATCGCTGAAGTATTTGTAGCGGACCGTCCTCAATTGTAAAGTATAATATTTATTATGTGTACGTTCTGTATCGCGGTGTTTACAATTCTTTCTCGATCTTAATGATTTCGGCGATGCCGTCGTACATTTCCTTGACGGCGTCGTATTCAGTCAGGCCCATACGTCTTTTGTTTGAGATGTCGTAGATACCACCTTCGGCTTCGGTATGTTCGCCGCGAGTTCCGCGCACCTGCAGGTTGTATCTGGCAGCGACTTCTTCCAGTTTAGCCTTGTTGGAGGCCAGCTTCGGGACTTTGATGTGTACGGAGGCGCGAACGGTGGTGCCGAGATTTGTCGGGCAGAAGGTGAGGAATCCTAATCGGTCGTTGTGAGAGAACGGAATGCGTTTCTCGATATCATTGACGGCTGTCACCAAGCGCCTGTAAACCTGGCCCAAGTCGCCGCCCATCTGCATAGAGATGATACGTAAGTGATCTTCCTCGTTGCACCAGACCAAGAACGTTTTATTGTCGTTGTGGTAGATGCCGCGTCCGGTCGGCCAGAAGCGGCAGGCGTTTGCGGCCTGCAGGAAACGGTCGCCCTCCTTGAACAGGAAGTGGTCGTCGATCAACTTCTGCTGTACGTCCTTGCTCATACCGGTCAACGGGTAGAAGGTACCCTTGAGTTCGCCTTCTAGACCGGACAGAGTGCTGGACACTTTCTCTTCCATCTCCTTATACTGTGCTTCGGTCAGGCACGGGTTGAACGGATAACCCTCCAGGGAACGACCGCAACGGACACGAGTGGAGACGACGTATTCACCGGCGGGATCTAAGTTGCCGAACACGTTCACATCACCCCAGTCCGACTGAGGGTGTACATCGGTCTTCTTGAAGCCAGCATGGTAATCTTCGATGATCGGATCGAACAGCGGGGCGAATACGACGTAGGCCTCGGCGTCGGGAGCGTAGATGCCGATGCCGGAGTCGTGGTTCTCCAAACCTGGTGGTTACGATAAAAATACGACCGTAATGTGTACTTCTATTTATACGTACGCATTTATATTTATATATATGTATGTATGTGACTGTACCTGATTGGATGACATCGAGAAGGGTAGATCCGTAAGAAGTCTTCTTTACTTTCAGACTGTCGAATAGTTCCCTGGTCAAGTACTTCTTCAACAGGGATTTTGAATCGGAGGCTTCGAGTTTCTTGAATCCAGCTTCCAATTTGTCCAGGACCGCTTGGTCAACCATGTTTGCTGTTTTTCTGTAACGACAACCGATAAATAAAATTAACCGTGTAGCGGCTCACGTACGATTCGAAAAAGCTTTAATAGGCGTCCGATGAATCTCGTGACGTAACATTCACAATGTTTACGATTACGGAATGAACGTACGCCTGTGAAGGGTGTGCGTGCGTATGTATAAATGTATGTATATATATACATAAGTTTGTGTACGTCTCTGTAGGTGTGCGATATGTATGTATGTATGTCTGGATGTGTACGTGTACCTGTACGTGTGCGCGCTTCTCGCTTTGATGACAATACGTAAACGAGCAGGAACGATGTATACGAAGTACAAGAAACGGGGAGAATGAAAGCCGTACTTGTCTCGCAACATGTAGGTGGCAGAAAGACAATACAAAAGACAAAAGATGAGACGTCCACAGGTAATATTTGGGCGCATCCCCCTATGTTGCTATTGACCCATGCAGACAAAACCATACACGGAATTAGTACAAACCCGGAATTATCCTGTTTGTTTTTTTTCGGATTTTCCTTGGACGTACAACCTCCCATGTTTTAGGGCTACGATTATTACTATTTTAGGTGTTAAAATAATGTCCTATCCTAAGCTAAATTATCGAAATGCACTTTGGAGACGCTACGACTAGTAAGCAAACGAGGCGACCGATCGTCATGGGGTGCGTCGACGCCCTTCTAGCCGTTCTACCGAAGGCGTGGACGTTCCCAGCTACGCTACGCGCCTCAAACTAAATCCTAAAGTCGGAACTCTGTTTAATCGACGATGCGCCGTACACCAGCGATCGATATAGATATATATATGTATGCGTGTGTGTGTGTGTACGCAAAACCACGCTCTTCTACTTGCTTCCTAAACAACGACACCAATCCAACTGTTTACAAACTAAAAGACAAGAAAGTGAAGGAGAAAGAGAGAACATAAATAAATAAATAATCTATTTTGGACGTATACGGACGAAACAGTTACAGTTACGTATGGATACGTATATGCAAGCGCCTCCACCACAATTCAGCTTCGAAATCGACGCTCTCATGCAAAATATCGAGTAAACTACAAAAGTACATATATATATATATATATATACCTATACGTATTTCGCTCGTATCGTCGTCACGCGGCGATTTTCTCAGCGTTATCGATCTGGATTACATAAAAGTTCCTCGAGAGTAAAAGCTTTCGATATTGACCTTTGTCAAGAGTGGACAACTATTGCGCATGGATGTTGCTATTTCGGTTGCATAACTCGACAAGCGCGTATAAATTTCGCGGATGGAAAAACGGAAAAATAAAGTCGCGCCCGTCCTAACGAGCCAACTGAAGGCTAATGCACGCTAGGACGAACGCGGGACGATTTAAATAATGCAAATATGCGGCGTTATGTTCGATGAATTGAAGCAAGTAGGAGTTAATTGACTAGGGGCACCGCTTAATCGCTCTTCGTTCTTCAACGAATACTTATGTGTTACAGTACAGCGCGAACATGTAAGAATGAATGAGTTATTTAACACCGGCTGAGCCAATAAAATTAAAAAATATAAAAAAAAAGAATTAGGCGTAGACGTAGGCACGTACACAGACACGACACACACACAGGCATCACGCACACACGATACCGCTATAATTAAACAATCAACGATAGAATGAACGTGGACAAACGACATGGGACAGAAAAAACATAAAATTAAAAATCGTTAGCTTCACGGTATACAAGTAGGTATGGTATATGTACATAATACATATACGATATACATTTTTTGATATATAAAAAAGGTATGAATTAAGGCAAAGCAAGGTGTAGGGATTTCTTGTAGGAGACAGTTGGATTGTTGATCAGAAGGATGTATTTTGCTTACGATTAGTCAACGTTAGTGTTAGAACAGTGAGTGAATATTTCTCACCTTCGAAGATGGAAAAATCTCAAAAAACGACTTGATCTAAACTTTACACACACCCGATTGCTGGTGAACTGATTCAGCGGACGGTTCTCCGACTTTCAGTTCTACTAGCCCCACCAACCCCACCAGCGAATTCGTGACGTAGAATATACGGAATTATAAACCGTCCCATTGGCGGAACCCGAACGACCTACCGCTATTTTGCACTTGTAATATTTATTAAAAAAAGTGCATAATATATTCCCGATACGTACTAGTCTGATATTTACGATATCTATCGATTCGAGATAACATCTAATAGATAAACGTGGGCCTTTTATCATTGCTTTTTTGCCTGCATTGTAATTTGTTCAATTCTAATTAAGGCTTAACAATAAACGTTATCAGCCCTAACGATTAATTCATAATCGGATTCGGCTATAGCAACAATAGTTTTTTTTAACCCGAACGAACAACTAAAGCAAAAAAAAATCCGGCGGGGATCTCGCGTACGGAAATAGTTGTTTATAATAAAACACTTTTTGAGAATTAGCCTGGCTTCGCCCCGATTAGCTCGTATCGGATAACGTGTGTTGTATTGAGTCTTTCATTTATTCGTTATATTGATAATTTAAATAATACGTATGTACAGGTAGGTACTTACACACACACACATGCTAATCAATCCTGTACATATGTATTATAGCGTGACAATTACGATCGACAAGATTACCATTTACTTTTTTATAGGATAGACATATTTAAATATATGTAGAATAATAACTTATCGCTGAATCTCAGCCGTCAATTTTTCCAATCGGAGAACGGAAAATCTTATCGCGTTGTAAATAGGACGATTTTTTCGTGATATAAGTACGAACGGAATAATACCCTGATGTATGTATGCATTTAACACAAATAAATCTCACGTTAATGAAGCCAAGATAACTGTTCGAATAGAGCAGACGGCAATAGTCTTAAGACGTATACAATTACGACCGATAAGACTTTAACATCCTATGGCATAGGTAATCATCTGTCAGAGCGCGTTCGCAGTTTACTTTCTCACGATGGATGAAGTTGCAAACTTAATCTTATCGTTTTGGCTTCTCGTTTTACTCGGACCTTCGTATCGCCATACGTAAATAATGGCTCAACACAACCGACGCTTAGGTACGCGATAATTATGGCAGCGATAGAACGATACTTCGACAAAATGGCGAATACCTGTACACGTAAATTTCAAATAAATAAGAGGAAATGATGGAAAGAAGGTACTCACCCGGCTCGTCTCGTAACGGGTGCCATTTTGATATACTTCACCGTATACTGTACGGGTATCCAGCGTCTAACTAACTCGCCAAAAATGGAAATTTTGAGCAAAAATTGCTAAAACAAGATTTCTAAACTTTCGGTTAACTATATATATGTAGTACCTAGTAATTGTGAGTAGGGGGTCGTTTTCACCGGGTCAGTTGTCGAAAGGCCTAAATTCAATTTACGCTAATTCGCCAAAACGCGTACGGCACTCTGTGATCAGTTTCCTTCTTGAATAAGCTTAATAATGTATGTAAATTCGTAGATTTATACGTGTGCATCTCAGGAGGCGATTATAGCCGTCTAACTAGGGCCTGTATGCTTGCGTCTTTAGCCGAATTTAAGAAGCAAAAGTGCCAACTCGGTAGGGTAAATGTACAAAATCAATACTACTTTCCATTGGTCCTTTTGGTATATAGAAAAGGTACACTCGGAGACAAAAAATAAATACGACACTTCAAAAAATGCAAACTAGTACAGGGCATTATGTTAGTTATTAGTATAGATCGTTGTAAGTAATCAATCAAAGCTCTAGCTATAAATATTAGTTCGGCCACATACATACATACAATGTAGGTATGCATGTGCGTCTGCGGTTTAGAAAGCAGCATACTACACATTACGTGTTCCTCCGTACCTATAGGAAGTGTTCTCTTTGATTTGTTGCGACGCTTCGTGTCTTAAAAACTCGTCTACAGGATGTTTAGCCTGTTTAACAAATCTAATGTCTCGAACTGGATCGTCTACCTCGATGGAATCTTCGTCTTCCTCTTCCTCCTCATCTGCCTCCTCTTCGGTTTCTTCCTCGTTGTAGTCTAAGTCTTCGAAAGCATCGTTCAGGATGGGATGCGGCGAAGGAGATCTAGGAGGTTTTGAGGGCTGTAACGACGCGACAGGATGGCGCGTCGAATTTGTCGTAGTCGGCGACGAATTCGACGATTGAGCCGGTTTGGATAACGAGGTAACGGTCGGTAGTCTGTCGGAATCGGGTAGGTTCACTTCGATTTTCGCCTTGGTCGAAGAGGGTTTTTCGTCCGAGATCGGCCGTGAATTTAATTTATCGACGATAGCGCTCCTTGAAATCATAAAATAGTAACGGAAATAATAAATAAAATAAAATAAATATATAAAACAGACGAAAATGGAGATGGAGGACCAAATTTTTGTATCGGTTACGTATAATTTCGCACGTAATGTGCCCGCCAAGGTTAAAGAGGAGAAGCTACGGAACGGTTCGTATGCAATTGTTTCGTGGTATTTTCTAAACGGTTTTATGAGGACATTAGTCACGCATCGGATGAAAAACGACAACCTTGGTGACGAATCAAGTATTAATGAATAAATATTTGCGGTTTAAATTTATTTCGGAATAACAGAGTAACTCTTACGCAACCTTCGATTCGTACCTATATATTCGTGCATGTATTTGTAATAATTTCATGTCCCTCTAGCAGCATTAAATGTGGAAAAATCGTTGGCCAAACCTTTTCATTGTACCTGACGCACCTGTATACATCCACTTGGCAATATTTCGAGTGTAGATTAGTTTGTTGCATTTCGTAAGATTGAAATTAAGCTAGAAACAAAGTACAGTGTACGTGTCATATGATAAATTATCGTAGCGTCCCTATGTATACTACATAGCCACTCGAAAGATTACATCGTGTTCAACATGATTGACTGTCATAATCGTCATATCTCTGTTATAAATAATAAATAATTGATAAGTGATAAATTTCGCTAATACCCTAATCGCTAGTAGTACGATACGATCAAGATCGGAAAGATATGGTACCGTGACAACTTTATTATACTGAGAAGAACTATAAAACTTGATGCATTGCATAACATCCGCGGGCGTAAAATGTACCCGTCCAAAAATTACGCAAATTTTGGACAAAATTAAAAAAGAATCTGATCTCCAGCCAAAAGCGAAGTTGTAAAAACGCTAATGTATTGTAGGTAGAATGTTAATAGGAGTGTATATATTACCACATCCAAATTCTATTTTCTGCGCTAAATAATATTTGAATTTTTCAAATACTAATCGCCACTCTGTAGGAGTTCGGAAATAAACTCGTAAGGGGTTTTTACTTGTGAATTGGTCGTACCTAACTAACCCGGTAGTTTCTGTTTTCTGATAGCAGCGAGAAAAAGATCTTGCGATTAGTAGCAGCGCGTACATGTACATACTTACGTGTACGTATAAATAATATCTAAGCGGCCGTGGCCCTGGGTACTTTGAGATATTTCTGGAAAGCACGTGGCCAAGCTCGTCCGGGATATTGTGCATACATATGTATGCATAACGTGCGACGCGACCGAAGAATAGAACTTCGAGCGAGAACAGAAGGAACGAAAGTTAAATTTATATCGGCGTGCATTTTCCGCGGTTCGATGTCTTCTCCGGGCCGTCGGATTTCGGCCATTTCGTACCGCTACTTAAATATTGATATAAAATTCATCAAATGCACATAAAATGGAAATTTATTAATGCTTAACGGTCTATTCGGAAATTAGGTACGACGATTAAAATAAAACATGCAAAATCGATAATCGCACGCGATACGTGTATTTTACACACACACACGTAAGCGTGTCCGCTGATTGATAAAATTTACTTATGATAGACAATATAACACCGGGGCGTGGGGACCCAGACCAGAACCTGACCAGAAAGCGGTAAAACGTATAGAGTACGGCTTTCCGGTCTGACTTGTTTGTTTGTGCGTTCAACTATGAATCGTTCTCTTTTGTAGAAGAACAATATTTTGGATTGCGGACCACGGAAGCAAAAGAAAACGGCGACTGTTAGACGCATTGACCGAATTTGTGTAAAGTTACGTAATTTGTGGAGGCTAGGAATCATTATCGTCATTATTGTAATGTTCGCCGGCGCTCCGCTCGCGTGGACGCCGCAAGGACTACAGAGCGCAATTAACTGCTGTTGGTAAGAATCGATCCGAAGAATTATCGCACAATAAATCGAAATTCCGAAATCAAATTTTCCGAGCTATGGAGTTTCCTTAAGACAGACGAAAAACAAACCAAAAATACGTCACCGAAAATAACTCGGGCATCGAGCCAGACACATACGTATACCTACCTATTCTATGTAACTATGACTGTGCGCGTATACATAATGTATATGTAGGTATGCGATACGTGCACTTATAATATCGAAAACGGAATATTCTACAAAAGGTAAAACGACACGGAAAGGCATTAATCGTGCTACAACATACCTGTATTCTTTCCACGATAAAACTGTATACCATAACGTGAACATTGTCGATTGCTACGAACGAGTACCCAGTACCGTCGTGTCGTCGGAGATGCAGCAGCTCTGTAATGTGTAAGTGTCAAGTGCACACGGAATCTTCGCCTAAACTGAGTTAATTTTTCCCATTAACCGCGAGCTCTTTTTTGATTTTCCTCAATCAAATGTGCATCATTTTATTCCGTAAGAATCACTTGAATACGAATTCCACGTAACCGCGTCTGATCCGAGCCTGTGCACCCTCCGCCTTGGTATTCTAGTGTCTAAACCCACGGAACGAATGTTCTTCCAGTACGGAGTAAGCGAATGACCCTATATTGATTTTTTACCATGTTCTAAATAATGCTGGTGCCGAAATAATTCTTCCCGTGGTGGTCCGCAGACGTGCATAATTCTGTATGTCCACCGTCGAACGCGCTGATAATTGCAACGGAAGGTCTTGCTGACGCAAATTATTCTTATACATATGTATATACCTATATATACAGGTGTATTTTTTTTCGTTTTGACGCGTTGCAAACCTGCCGAAGAATAATCCCGATACAGTTTTCCCGTCGTTCGTGGTTCGCGACGCCAGCGTCTTGCTAGACAAACGATTACCAGCGTCGCCTTCGTAACTAATATTTTCGGGTACGAACACGCCTAGAATGTATGCAACTTTAAATACGGCAAGTTGCCGACGCCGTGCAGTTATACCACCATTCGTACGGTGGATAACGATCATGGATTGTGATCAAATAACATAACATTTTTGCGGGATTACAATGTCGCAAATAAAAAAACGACCATTCGTATTTACAACATTTATATTTACAAACATACTAGTATACGTTCGGTCGTAACGTATATATCACTGCTGTTGTTGTTCTTCGATTCGACGGAAATTACGACCGAACGCAATACAAACGACGACTACAACTTCGAGGTACAATCTACATAAGTTAACAATATTTGTGAAACACTGCATTGCATACGTAATACAAATAAGAAAGATAGGAATTATAGGGATGAGGGACGTATATGAATGAGACACTGATAGAATTTCAATTCGATTATTGAATTGAGTACACGTACAGGACCATCCACGAGTAACGACGCGGTAGCCTGTAGTGATCAGCCAACTCCTCTTTACAGCCGTATGTAGATCGAGATTAAACGATGAAATTTCAGACAATACAATGTTGGGAAAGCGTCTCGAGATACGCAACGCTAGTATAGTGCATATCTAGAAGATTTTCTGATTGTAACTGTACAACTTGTATAAATAGATATGATGATATTATTGCTATAACGAGGAATAGATTAGTCTGGTACTGATCCAAGGCCCAAATAAACGTGGTACCTTGTTACAACATTTCAGTAAATACATATAGGGAATAAAAGAGAAAAATACCTACAACAACAGAAGTGGCATACATCGTATTACGAACCGTACATACTGCCCCTGTTAGGTACCTGACTAACTCCATTAACTAACAGTAACGTTCATAGGAGGTGTGATTTGCTGCCAACGTCATCCACGACTTCCGTTAACTCTACATTTAATCGAATCATTTATGAAATACACACGCGCACATTCAGACACACACACAATGTTCCTATTACAAATTTGTACTTGGTCTAATTATTAAATAAACTATTATATATTGCAACACAAAGTTTAACGCAATTCGTGGGGTTCGTTTGTGGAATGTTAACCATCATACTACATATATAAGGATAAAAAGGAAATACTACTGATATGCATCACAGATTTTGAAATACTTTGCGTCTGTAGAAGTAATAAATAAATTATAAGTAGTCCATATTATGCTGGTTGTGGACCACCGATTTGTAAACCACCTTGTATAATGTATTCTCTTTCAATTTAGGGGTTAAAACTTGTAGGAATATCTAGAAGTTTCACCACAATCAAAGAGTTTTAAAGCAAATTTTCGTTTGGAAGAGAAAACACTATGCGAGGTGGTTTATAGATCGGTGGTCCAGCACCAACATAATACAGACCACTATTATAGTTTTGTATGCTTCACGGTATCTGTCCAATAGTTTTGAATTGTCATCGCTTCCAAACTATTCAAGAACGAATCATTATCTAAACTGTACATTTCTTCCGAATTATCCTGAAAACAAAGCAGTTCACATTTAATGTTTTTTGATCGAGTCAAACTTACCCTTACAGAAGTATCGTCGATATATCCGCTGGAATCCAAGTTACTACAATGGTCGTTAAGTACCTGCGGCCGATTAAAACCTCTATTTCTATACAAGATATAGCTAAGTGCCAAAATTATTCCCACTATAGACACACAACCTAAGGTAATTCCTGTAATACCAGCCGCTGACAAGTTATCGGATAATTGCGAGCTATTGGTGATCCGTTCAAAATTGGCCATTAAGGAATTGTTGGAATGCTCTTCCTCGAAGTACAGTAGGCTGTCATTAAACATAGAATGATTGACAGCAGCATTAAGCATACCCCTAAATAGATATCTCTGCTGGACAGGATCCGAACTATTAGTGTACTCCTCTATTGTTCTAGTTAAATCATCTTCAACTATGCTACCATTTGTCATTGTACTGGATGCCAGGCTTTTGTGCTTCCCATACAACTTCTTGTCTGACGTACCGGCAGGATATATGGGCGGATCCGTTTTCGTTAAGACTTCTTTTTTGGTTGTGGACCTTGCGGATTCTCCCAATATGGAATGCAGCATAGTGGAAGATATTATATTACAGTAGGATGCTACGATACGAAAATTTAAAAAATTAGTCGAATCTGTTAAAGTACGATGTAAGAACGGCGATGTTTACCGTGAAGTACACCGGTTATCCAGAACCAATGCATGTACCAATACAGTGTCATGACTCCATACGAAAGCAACTCTAAAAACAAACGATGATTAACGATGTAGTCATAGTATTTATTACGTTAATAATAACAGGAAGAACCTTGTTCGGCGTAGACGGAACGTAAATTAATTATAAAATATTTACCTACGTACCTATTTAGTCAATTAAAGGAGATGTTTAAGACGAGTTATTTATCTTTGTTTCGCTCAATTATTTACTAAGGTGACTAAATATAAACAATCATACTAAATTACTTTTCCCATTTTTTAATTATCGGCCAATATTCATCGTCTCCCTGCAATAATTCTTTATTTTAGCGACAAACGTCGTCCACATCGTAGTTAGACCTTACAAATTTACCAACATTTACGTTAAATACTACATACGTGCGTGTTCTCTTTGTATGCTAGACCGATTTTAATCTACCAATTGACAGATCTTTCGATCAGTCGAAGGTACTAACGGGTACTACAGAGTACACATACGATTTTAAATTCGTGTCGCCAAATCGCGAATCGTTACTCGATCGTGCTCCCGTGCATTTACGTGTAAACCTATCGATCGTTCTTATAAGGGAACATAGATGCCCATAGTGTTTCTGCCCATCCGCTACTGATTTCATGACTATCCGCGAGAAGGACGTACGTCCCAGTACAGGAGGACGTATGCGTTTAATTTTATAGACAATACAACAATGTATATTTGTAGTTAGCAAGTACGTCCAGTATCTGTTTTAAATGGTCGATTAGGTTATTTATACTAAGCTCCTACCCAATGTATACGTATTTGTTAGATGAATAAGAAGGAGCTCGCCCGTCACGTAAGTGAAAGTGATGGTTCTTGTCGTACGCTCTTTTTAATTCTCGTTTTCAAGGTTATCTACAGCTGGTAATTTGTACAGTAAGTTTCACTAGCACGATTGCGGATGTTTTTGCGCAATAGATCTCGTATAAGTGTATTCGTATCGGTGTCAACCGTGCCTAACAAGAAGGGGATAGTTAGTTATCTTGCTGCCATAACCGTGACGGTCGCATCTAAACAGAAGTTATGCATCAGCTATTCAGAACGAACATGTTAATATCTATAGCTCGACAGCATTTCGATTAGCCTCAACCCCAGAGCTAATACCGTGTAGCGTTTCAGTATGTAAACTGCCGTTTTCTTTTTGTTCCAGTTTAACATGTTTGACGCAGAGAGGACGGCATTATATAACAGGGTGTGCGTTTGCTGCACTACGTGATTTGGTGAGTTCCAATGCTAATACGAATTTCGCTTAGCTTTAGTTGAAAAGTGTTATATATAGACGTATGTGTTTCAATGAGAGTAATGCGTAAGAACGGGATAGAGTGGGATAAGATTGTTGTAGCACTTTCTGCCTACGATGTTTATCAACAATTGATGTGGAAAGCACTGACGTAAGTTGTAAATAATCTTTGCTATCAGATCAGATCCGAGCTGAGAGTAACTACAGTTACAATTCAAAGTTACAGAAACAGTGCAGTTTGCCTGCACAGAAAATGACTTTGAACGTCACATCAACAACAATAATACTTCTTATATGTGTAATGGGTGCTGCTTTCCTAAAGTAGAGCATGAAAGAGCTGTGTGTTTGTTTTCACGTATTCCAATAAATCTCGATGAAATATCGTTCATCAATCAATCAAGTATCGATTTGCGTCTCATATGTAACTTATGTTTTAGGTATGGGGGCGCCATGGGTCGCCCAAGTGCGTTTTCTGCACATAGCCATGCTGAGCATGCTGGGCGTAACGTTACTGATTTACGTAGCTTATCTATCGCCGCAAGTGGAATTCACGTCGTCCGTTTCCCTGGAGAATCGCAGCCATAGCAACGCGACGAGTCAAACGGAGGCAACGACGACGTCGAAGAACGACACCACGATCAAGAGCAATGCCACGTCCGAATCGGCAGCGCTCCCTAGCGCGCCCGTTGACCATCTAGATCCGGACAGAGGGGTCGCCGCCGAGGTAATATACGAATCCGGCCACGTGGATGTGAATCCCGATATTTGCCGGGAGATGGGGAAGAATGTCCGTTTGCTGATCGCTATCACCTCCGCTCCGGGTCACGAATCCGCCCGAATGGCCATCAGACACACGTGGGGGCATTACGGGCAACGTAGAGATGTCGCCGTTACCTTCATGCTCGGCTCGACGGCAAATTCATCGATCGACGAGCGGATCAAACAGGAACAGTTCGTTTACGGGGATATTATTCGAGGTAAATTCATAGACACTTACGATAACCTCACGCTGAAGACCATATCCATGTTGGAATGGGTGGACAACTACTGCCCGAAAGCGAACTTCGTACTTAAGACGGACGACGATATGTTCATAAACGTTTCTAGATTGTTAGCCTTTATCGGTAGGCACAATCCTCAACAGAGGGCCATCTACGGACGACTGGCGAAGAAATGGAAGCCGATCCGCAGTAAGAAATCGAAATACTACATTTCTCCTAGGCAATACAAGCCGTCGCTGTTCCCCGATTTTACCACCGGCCCGGCGTACCTTTTGCCGGCCAGGCTAGCCAAAGAGCTGTACACCGCCGCCTTAAACCACACCTATTTCAAATTGGAAGACGTATTCGTCACCGGCATCGTGGCGAACAGCCTCAAGATTAAACGTATTCACGCCACGGAGTTCCTGAACAAGCGGGTCCCTTTAACAGCGTGCAGCGCCCAAAAAGGCATTAGCATCCACATGATCAAGGGACCGGAGCAATACGATCTGTGGAAAAAGTTGCTGGACGGTCTCACTAAGTGCAAGTAGCGTGCATAATTATCGGATATATTCTATACGACGTTTCTCCGCCACCTTCACTTGGAAGAAATGCGTTGTCCGAGACTCGTTCCTATTCTACCGTCGAATTGGGGGCCAACAATCGCGCACCAAACACACATATGTAGCAAATGTGCGCGCGTACGAATTCGAATCTCCCCGTATTTGAATGTATAAGTATTTCCTTAAAAAATATCTCAACGTCGTTTGCGATAGAATACGACAATGTCAGCAGTATTTTCTTATTCCTTTATTTATCGTGGTGTCCGTCGCTCTATAGATCGCTTTAATTAAATTATTCGTCTTTATATCTGTGTAAAAATTCGAATACACTATACCTTTTTTTTTCTATATTTATCGCTATTCTATTAGGTGGCGCATACGTGTAGACGTGTGGCGTATGTAGCCATTTCTCTTATTTTATTTAGTGTAATCTAACGAGTGTAGCGTTGTTGCTACGACCATGGCCCGTAATAGTAGTAGGAGTAGTAGTAGTAGACGTAGTCGGTCAGTTAGATTGTCCTCCCTTAGTCTCGGACAATATTTTCCGGTTTCTTTTATCGCTTGGATCCGTGTAAATCGCGTAACACGAACGAACGAACGAAAGGGCAGAAGAGCGTGTATACGTATCGTGTAGCGGTCGCGTTTTTGTGTATATTTTAACAATTTCTTCGTTTAACATTTTAAAGTAAAGGATGCCTGTGACGACGATAGACGGATAGATAGACAGATGAGAGAGAGTTACATAGAAAAAAAGATGATCAACTGTCGTATAACGTGCTTTGGTAGGATTTCTATTGTAGTTATTTTTTAAAGAACGATCTCGAAAAAAAAAGACAATATACGGTAGCATTGTCGCCGACGGGCCGACGGATATTACAGGCAACTAACTTGAAACCTCTCGAATTGGAGATCGTACGTACGATTTCGTTTCCCGGCTTGGTGTCGCTTCTCTTATCTTAACGTACGAAATGAGACTCAGGACGAAGGCTTCCACGGCCGGTTGAACGTAATGTAACGATAAAAATACTCAAGCGATCTACGATGGATCGCCGGTGCTAGCCGAGTGTAAAGAAAGAAGAAAGGAAACGAAATGAATATATATACGAACATATTTATATGTATATATGTATACACACACACAAACACACACATATATATATATTTTACGATTACGAAATCTTGTTATACGATATTCACAACTTGTACCTTTTATCGTCTTCACGCCTCGTGATGTATTTTTCCGTTCTGAAACGCAGCTTTTTCCGTTTTTTCTTTCTTTTGTTCTTTACAATATCGCTTTGGAACGAATCGAATCGAAAGAATACTTACCGTATAGTTATATAGTAGATATATATACATATATATAGTATAAGTACATAAAATATAGTTGAAGAGTTGGCATCTTCGATGCGAAATCGTATGTAACAATGAAACTGCAGAACATGTAATGAAATTGAAAATATATTTAAATATAAACTTTACGTCTTGTTTGGTTTTCTTCCATTAGACGACGCATCATTACACTGGAATACTATTAAATAATATTGCTTTTTCCTTTTTGATATTCATATATATCTACATAGCATATCGCACTGTACAATTGACCGACATGACCAAGAATCAATTTATATTACTCTGTAGTTGTCGCGTAAGAAATGTAAATACATACATACATACATTCATACAATACATACATACAAACAGACATAATTATATACCAGATATAAAGCTATAACTTTTTCGTTTGTATTTATTCTACGAATAAGCCGCAATACTTCCTCCGCTTTCCCGTCGAACACTACTGCATATCCTCCGGGTTCGGCGGCACGAATGATCTTACTTCTTCCAGCACCAATTCTGCACGGAAACGAAAGACGTATAAGAAAATGCCGCAGCTTTACCTTTGTTTATCACAGCCGAACTACCCACCTCTCCATCTCTCCACCGGTAATTCCATATCCTCTGTGCTATGATCGTACGCTGCGGAAACTGGTTCGTCCGCAGGATCCGCGTACTGTGCCAGGTACGGATGAGCTAAGGCCTGTTCAGCGGTTATGCGCACGTCGCTATCCAGCTCCAACATTAATCGCAGAAGATCCACAGCGGCGGGATTAGCACCGGTAAAAACTTGTTGCAAGTCCTTCTTGGGTAAGCGAGGTAGTGATCTGATATAGCTTCTAGCCTGCGCGTCGGATGAAACAAACGACAACAAAACGAAATTAAATCGATTCTTCTATTCGAAATGAGCAACTTACACTCTCCGAAGTAATCTTCTGCATAAATTCATCGCTGGGCGTTCCTAGAATTTCCATTATCAAATTCAACTGGTGTATGTCTGAACCGGTTTAGGTTAAGCAAAATACATTTCGCCTTCGGTAGTGTGTTCTATTCTATTAAAGGATACGATCAGATCCCGGAAATAAAGTTCGCCCTGTCAACAGTTCCGCCATTATACAACCAACCGACCAGATGTCTACGGTTTGGTTGTAATGCATCCAGTTGAGCATGATTTCTGGTGCCCTGTACCATCTAGTTGCCACGTACCCGGTCATCTCCGTTTCAGTAGGCCTCGCTAATCCGAAATCCAAGATTTTTAACTCACAATCCTCATTTACAGCAATATTGGACGGCTTTAAGTCCTGAAAATACAAAATATTTGATGCGACTAACGAGGATGGCAACTCATCTCCCATATATTACCCTATGTATTACGCCGGCTGAATGGATATATTTAAGGCCACGTAGTATTTGGTATACTAGAAATTGAACGTGTTCATCTGATAAACGTTGTGTACGTATTATATTGTTCAAGTCGGCTCCCATCAAGTGAGTAACCAAATATATCTGTAAACACAATATACATTGAACTTTGTATGCGAGATAGGCCAATATCTTACTTGGCTGGTATCGTTCTGCGGATAAAAGACGTCTAATAACCCAATGACATTCTCGTGTCGCATGTGTTTCAATAGTTTTAGCTCTCGATATGTCCTCTTTGCGTGAACAGCCGATTGAAATGGACGGGCTAGTTTCTTTATGGCAACTCTGGTGTTGGTCTGGGTATCAGTCGCAGCACTGCAAAAAATGTGAATCGCATAGGTAGATTACGTTCAGACTTGAACTGACAGTTTTTGTCGGCTGGTCAATTGCTTCGTTTGTCGCAAATATTTAACGGACCATATATGTGGTAGTAATAAGTAGGCAAGATTCCATGCTTACCACACTTGACCGTATGCGCCGGATCCAACGGCGTTCAATTGCTGATATCTATCAGGGATTTCCCACACGGTCTTGTTCACTTCAACTTTATGAAAACCAGACATTTTCCTAACGTGATAAACGGAAAAACTAAATCGAAGAGACGAAGGTGATTCGCTCGGCAAATTTCATTCGCTTGATAGCAGCAGATAAATATGCAAACACATGACGGAGGTGATCAACTAATGACGCGAAGATAGGAATGATATAACGCGGTATATTTAAAATTTCGTAATATCGATATAATGTGGGCTAACTTGGCTGCTACCCACATCTAAATTTATTCGTAATTAGGCATACACCTATGCAGTTTCTAATGGTAAAAATAATAATATCTGTGCAAGTACTACGAGTTATTCATAGCTGGAAACGATCGAATTGACTGTACGAGTATTATTTTAACTTGGTGCACATAACCTTAAACATCTCTCGAACAGGGTTCATTTCTCAACTATATTGGGCTCTATCAGTAAAGCAGGATTTTTCCAAATGTCTGTTATTTATGCTAATATTATTATCTCATGCCGTATTTTTCAATTTGTCATCTCAATTAAAATTTCCAACTAAAATTTTAAGGTAGAATATGAAAAAGTACAACGTTCACTGGAGATTTTACCGTATGCTTCCAGGTTTCATTTTGCAGGAAATGATAGAGGTCATTCATATTGAGATGGAATAGTGAACTTTTCTTTTAACAATCGTGTGATTCATAAAGTTGCCTAAGCGTGCGCGTTCCAGTACATTGTAACACAGCTGCAATATCTCTAGTTAATAGAAATTGTATATTGTGGTTTCAAATTTATCCTTAGTAAACAATTTTATTAATTAGAGCAACTTTGCTTTACCACAGTTATTGTGTTGAAATGCCAGTCAGAAGAGCTGTACATGCTGGAAGTTGGTATACAGACTCAGGTAAATATGTACTAATCCTTAAAATGAATCTTAAAATATTACTTTTAGGGCCAGAGTTATCCAGACAATTAGACTATTGGTTAAATCAAGCCGATTTAACTCATGGACCAGCTAGAGCAATCATTGCACCGTAAGTTATTGTTGCATTTAAGCAAATAACATGCATAGTTAAATCTAATAGGCATGCTGGTTACCAATACTGCGGAGCATGTGGTGGACATGCATATCGACAGATAAGTCCGGTTGTCGTAAGGAGAGTGTTTATCTTAGGCCCATCGCATCACGTTCGATTATCAAGTTGTGCCTTGTCTAGTGCACAAAAGTATCGTACGCCATTATACGACCTTCACGTAGATACTCAGGGTAAATTATATTATTTACATTTACCAACAAAAAGTTGAAAGTAATTTCTTTTTAGTGAACGCTGAATTAGAAATGTCCGGGCAATTTGAATGGATGGATTTAGATACAGACGAAAACGAACATAGCATAGAAATGCACTTGCCATATATAGCGAAAGTTATGGAGAAGTAAGAATACGAAAAGTTAATTCAATTTCAAACACCCGTGTTTACAGTTATAGACATCAATTTACTATAGTACCTATACTAGTAGGATCTCTAAGCTCGGAGCGGGAGGCATGCTATGGTAGAATTTTATCTAGTTATTTAGCAGATCCTCAAAACCTTTTTGTGATATCATCGGATTTTTGTCATTGGGGTCAACGGTTTCGTTACACTTATTATGATCGTTCATACGGAAGTATTTATCAATCAATCGAGGGGCTTGATAGAGCGGTGAGTGATCATTGTTTGACCCTTTGTCTGATGTTCTTGATCCGTTTTGTTTGTAGGGGATGAATATTATCGAAAAATTAAATCCGACTGAATTCACTAATTACTTAAAGAAATATGGCAATACAATTTGTGGTAGACATCCAATCGGGATATTATTACAAGTATGTTTGCGATATAGAATAACCGAATCGGATGTACCGTTTCAATTTATTTAACATTGCAGGCAATTCAGGAATTATTAAGAAACGATCATACACAGGCAGCTAGCTTAAAGTTTTTAAAGTATGCACAATCGAGTCAGTGCCGTAATATGAATGATTCGTCGGTGAGCTATGCTTCGGCAGCCCTCGTTTTTGAATAACTTGTGGCCTTATAAAAAAATCACCCAGTGGCTACCCTAAGTTAAGTGATTTTTCACATACGTTAATATTAAGCAACGTTTTTCATAGTATTTTTGTAAGTAATTGAACTATTATGTATATATATACATATATATAAATATTATAAAATCGAACATGTCCTCTTTTATAACAACCATTGTTGTATGGTCTGAAGTTTTTATACTCACATTTCTATTAGTCGGTTACTAATATTTTAATTTTATTAAAAAGATATATAACTGGTATACGCTGCTTTTGGAAAATGTGCTCGTACTGTGATTTAAAGTGAAAATAACTAAGAACTTCAAACAAAGAAAGCTGCTTTGTATAAAATCAGTGCCCGTACACTTTCGAATGGTAATAGTGTATATTTTCAGGTCTAATAAGGCAATATACTGTGCCTTTATCATAATATTGCAGCTACAAATACTTAATTTAGAAAGATGTTCAGTTTAGCGATGCTTTGTTTCTTCCGAGTTGGTTACTCTTCTTGTTTCATTACCAATTAGCTTTAATATAAATTAATTATGAGCTGAGCTTATTAGCTGTAAACGATAAGTGGAGCATATTTGTTACAGTTGAAGGGTTTGATACAAATATTAACGGATTATATGCATATTATGAGTTATAAATTTATTTTACTTTGTTAGATTTTTTTATATACATAAATAGGTGGTATGGATTTTTATATTATTACCACAATGTAAGTTTTTTTTTAATAAATCTTATGTTGTATACAAATAAATTTTTTTCGTTTTATTTCTGATTTTATTACTAGTATATAATAAGGTTACTTATTTTATGTTAATGTCCATGAGGTGATATAAATTTTAAATAAATTACAGTCGTATAGCGACATCTATAATGTCATAGCAAAACTAACTTAAATTTCCGGTAATTTTTCTTATCAGTAAAATTCATAATCGCGATAATAATACATTTCTAATACAAATTTTTCTTTCTAAATTTATAATTAAAGCAATTAAAACTTCCGGTTAACATCCTGTTTTTAAATGATTAAAATTTTCGATCCTGTGAATTGTCGACGTTGGTAATTGGTTCGTATCTACAATATAAATTGTTGGTATTTGTTTGTTTTTCTCGTTATCTCTCCATATTTAAGGTATTTGATCTTTTCTGTTTGTTATTTACATTTATCTGGAAACATTTAGATAAAAATTTGATATTTTCGAATCTCATACAAATACAGGTTGACAGAACACATAACCTAAAAAGGCGACGATTATTAAAGGGATCCGAAATATATCCTAAAATTGAATCTTCCCCGTTATGTTACGCCAACTTTAACTACAAGCGTTTGCTTACAGGTGACACGAAAGGTACATTATGTTCAGAGATAAGTAAAACACACAATACTTTTTGTGATACTTGCAAGGTAAAACCAAATTAGTGCAAAAATGGTTGAGATCGGATCTTCAAGCTTGTTGCACATGGGTGACATTGTTTCCCTTTACGCGGAAGGAAATGTTACGGGATTTTTGAGCACTTTAGGGTAAGAACAATGTTCTTAATGTTTTGCATATAAATCAAAACGTTATGCATTTCAGACTGGTCGACGATCGATGCGTAGTGTGTCCGGATGCTGGTGATCTAGCTAGTCCACCAAAAAAATTCAGAGGTAAGATTACTCTTGTACCAATACCCTAAATACACGTAATGATTTCTAGATTGTTTATTTAAAATATGTCCTTCCAATCGATACTCCGCTCAAAAACAATTTTGGAAGGCGGCCAAGCAGAGTATGGGCTCCAATACGGATGCGAATCTCCTTAAACGATTACATGTATGTTATTGTTTTAAATTACTTGAAATTTATCTTGTATATAATGCCTTGCATATATTTATAGCATGCTGCGGAAATAGAAAAGAAGCAGAACGATGCAGAACACAAGAAAATGTTAGGTTGTAATGTGCAGTACGGTACCGTAGTGCAATTACTACATTTGAAATCGAATAAATACTTGACAGTAAATAAAAGACTTCCCGCGTTATTAGAGAAGAATGCAATGCGGGTGTATTTGGACGGGAATGGCAATGAAGGCTCGTGGTTTTATATTATGCCTTTTTATAAGCTTAGAGCTCACGGTGACAATATTGTCGTTGGTGATAAGGTCATTTTGAATCCTGTCAATGTAGGACAGCAGGTATTGCACGTAGCCGCGAATTATGAATTACCTGACAATCCTGGTTGCAAAGAGGTTAATGTAGTTAATGGCAGTACTTCCTGGAAAGTCGCTTTATTCCTTGAACACAGGGAAAATGCAGAGGATGTATTGAAAGGCGGTGATGTTATACGTCTATTTCATGCCGAACAAGAGAAATTTTTAACAATGGATGAGTATAAGAAAACCCACCACGTTTTTCTGAGGACAACCGGGAGAACCAGTGCGACAGCTGCTACTAGTAGTAAAGCATTGTGGGAGGTTGAGGTTGTTAAACAAGATCCGTGTAGAGGCGGTGCTGGCCATTGGATTTCGCTCTTCAGATTCAAGCATTTAGCTACTGGACAATATCTGGCGGCTAATGTCGATAACGACACGTCGATTGATGAATCGGGAAGGGTGAATGACGCTAATTTCCATCTAGTGTCGATTAATTTGCCAGGTGACATAAGCACCCTATTCGAATTAGACGCTACGACTTTAACTAGGGCCGATTCTCTCGTACCTCAGTCTAGTTATGTTAGATTACATCACCTGTACACTAACACGTGGGTACATTCCACCTCAGTTCCCATAGATAAAGATGAGGAGAAACCTGTTATGTCTAAAGTCGGTTGTGCTATTATTAAGGAGGATAAAGAAGCATTCGCTTTGATACCGGTATCCCCGGTTGAAGTACGTGATTTGGATTTTGCGAATGACGCTTGTAAAGTCCTGATGTCGCTGTCGGTGAAATTGGAGAACGGTACAATATCCCATAATGAACGGAGGGCTCTCACAAATTTATTGCAAGATATCGTCTACTTCGTGGCTGAGTTGGAGAACGAACAGAATAAAACGGAAGCGTTGGATTTGGTCGTTAGGAATCCTAATAGAGATCGTCAAAAGCTACTCAGAGAGCAGGCAATTTTAAAGCAACTATTTAAAATATTGCAGGGCCCCTTCATGGAATGTAACGGGGAACAACCGTTTTTGAAACTGGACGAATTAAATGATCCTAGACACGCTCCTTATAAATATATTTTTCGTCTCTGTTATCGGATACTTCGTTTGAGTCAACAGGACTATCGTAAAAATCAAGAATACATAGCCAAGCACTTCGGTTTCATGCAGAAACAAATCGGTTACGATATTTTAGCCGAGGATACCATCACAGCGTTATTACACAATAATCGTAAGCTACTAGAGAAGCATATCACGGCTGCCGAGATCGAAACCTTCGTGGGATTGGTCCGCAAGAATATGAACAATTGGGAATCCCGTTTTCTCGATTACCTCTCCGATTTATGCATTTCTAATAAGAAGGCGATACCGGTCACGCAAGAATTAATCTGCAAGAGCGTTTTGAGCGCGAAAAATTCCGATATACTTATTGAAACGCGCATGATGAAGACTCAGGTGGAGGTCCAAGAATTGCAAGAGGATACCATTCTGGAGCAGGATGAGCCCGATCTTGAACCTATCGTGACTATCGTCGAGGAATGTCAGGTTGTACTTTTATGGAATAACAGGCAAAAGTCGACGTCTCTCAGCGAATTGTGTCGAGATGCTAAGAGCACTAAAAACGATTACCAAGCGATATTGGATTATTACCGACACCAGTTGGATTTATTCTCGAACATGTGCTTAAACAGACAGTATTTAGCTTTGAATAATCTGTCGCCTCATTTAGATATAGATTTAATATTGAAATGTATGTCCGACGAAAGCATAAGTTACGATTTGCGCGCTTCTTTCTGCCGTTTAATGCTGCATCTGCACGTGGATAGGGACCCGCAGGAACCGGTAACGCCGGTTAAGTATGCGCGGTTATGGTCTGAAATACCGTCAAAGATGTCGATACAGGAGTAAGTGCATGCTGGTTATAATCTGTTTGCGTTGTATTATTAGTGATTTTAATTTTATTAAACAGTTACGATAATAACAAAGCTCCCGACCAAAATAAGGAGGCTGTCAGGGCCAGATTCTGCTCGACGATAGAGTTTGTTGAAAACTATTTATGCAACGTTGTCGCGAAAATGTGGTCCTTCTCCGATCAAGAACAGAATAAGTTAACTTTCGAGGTATGGTAATATTAATATGAGGTCTAGGCATGTAACGGTTAAATAAATTAAATTGTAATTTTGTAGGTCGTTAAATTAGCCAGGGAGCTCATCTATTTCGGTTTCTACAGCTTCTCCGATCTGCTACGTTTAACCAAAACCCTCTTGAGCATCTTAGATTGCGTCACCGAGAACGATTATGTGGATGGAAGATTACCGACGGGAGATGTGGAATGTAAGTAGTACGCTACAGTTTTGTTTTCATGCTTTGATCGCTTTGGTTGTTGATGACAAAAGAGAAATATAAATGTTTTTATATTTATACAGCAGAAGATACGACCATTGCTGAAGAAAGAGGTATTATTATATTGCATGAATTTACTAAAATATGAAATAAATTCAGAGCAAATATTAATATTATTTTTCGTTCGTATGTGTGATTTATGTTCCTAGTTTCGTCTGATTCCATGCACTCTTAATTCGTTGTTAATGATTTTGATTCAAATGGCATGTTTAAAATATTTATATGTATGTACATACTGTGTGTAGGGCCCAAATGGATTTATTCCATTTGGCTGATACACCCTGTATAAATGTTACACGTAAAAACATGCACAACCATTTCAGAGATATTCTTGGCATTATTCATACGAATAATTATTCTCATTATAGCGGAAGGAGGCGTTCTAAGAAGCATAGGCGATATGGGAGCTGTAATGACGTCGTTCGCTCTAGGACCAGTTGGCCGCTCCGTTGTTAATTCCAACTCTAATCATCCGGCTAAAAATACGGCTTACATGAAAGAATATCCTTTAGTAATGGATACGAAGCTTAAAATTATCGAAATTCTACAGGTAAACCGCACAAATTAATCTTAATATAATTGCTTACGTGTTTTAGCCTTAATTTTCAGTTCATTTTAAACGTACGTCTCGACTTCAGGATCTCCTGCTTATTAAGCATATTCAAACAGGAATTCGACGAATCAGAACGGAGCGCCGGCGACTTCTTTACGAACAAAAACATCGATTTAGAATGGATCGGCAGCCAAGCCGAAGGTATCTTCGGGAGTAGCGAGGAATGCACCGTTCTAGATCTAGACGGGCATGGTGGTCGCACTTTCTTGCGAGTTTTATTACATCTAACGATGCACGATTATCCGCCTCTGGTGTCGGGGGCGTTGCAGTTACTCTTCAGGCATTTCAGCCAGAGGCAGGAGGTACTGCAAGCTTTCAGACAAGTCCAATTGCTTGTATCGGATAGCGACGTAGAATCTTATAAGCAGATTAAAGTCGATTTGGATGTGTTAAGGCAATCGGTGGAGAAATCCGAATTGTGGGTGTATAAATCGAAATGCGTCGATGATCATAGCAACGCGGAAACGAAGAAGAACAAGGAGGAGGAGGAGGAGGTGACGCCGAGGAAATCAGCGCCATCCTTAAGCTCGATTCAGAAGAAAGGATCCGCTCTTAATCTAGACGTCGGACCGCCGATCCACCAGGAACAGGCCGACGAATACAAAAAGATACAACAAATTTTAATCAGGATGAATAAATTGTGCGCGCAAGGTGGAAATATAGGCGCGATAAGGCCGAGGAAACACGAACAGAGATTGCTTAGGAACGTCGGAGTCCATACGGTCGTTCTGGATTTACTGCAGATACCGTACGACGAGAAGGAGGATGTTAGAATGAACGAGCTGATGAGATTAGCGCACGAATTTTTGCAAAATTTCTGCCTGGGAAATCAGCAGAATCAAGTGCTTTTGTACAAGCATTTGGATCTATTCCTGAATCCTGGTGTAAGTATATCTATTTCTTTTTCTCATTTAGTTAATATTCGTATCGTAGATTCGAGAAGCTCAAACTGTCTGCTCGATATTCCAAGATAATTTAACTTTGTGTAATGAAGTGAACGAGAAGGTCATACAGCATTTCGTGCATTGCATCGAGAGTCATGGCAGGCACGTGCAATATTTAAAATTTCTCCAAACCATAGTGAAAGCCGAGAATCAGTTTATACGGAAGTGTCAGGACAAGGTCATGCAGGAGGTATATACGCAGCGAGCTTTATGCTAGGTGTTTTATGTAAATGCAACGATATATTACAGTTAATTAATGCTGGAGAGGACGTCCTAGTTTTCTATAACGATAAAGCATCCTTCAATCATTTCATCGAGATCATGCGATCCCAGAGGCATAGCATGGACGAAGGTAGCCCTTTGCGGTATCACGTCGAGTTGGTGAAGTTGCTAGCCTGTTGCACGATGGGTAAAAACGTGTATACCGAGATAAAATGCCATAGTTTATTACCTCTGGATGATATTGTAACTATGATAACCCATCCAGACTGTATTCCCGAGGTTAAGGAGGCGTACGTTGGCTTTTTAAATCATTGCTATATCGATACTGAAGTGGAAATGAAAGAGATCTACACGTCTAATCATATGTGGTGTTTATTCGAGAAATCATTCCTCGTGGACATGGCGGATATAGCCACGGCCCCTGCTGATAGGAAACATCCGGATAAAGCTTTGGAAAATTACGTTACTAACGGCGTGATGAATATTATTTCTACTTTTTTTAGCAGCCCCTTTTCCGATCAAAGTACTACGCTACAGGTAGCTCTTTTTATATGTATTAGGGTTTTTAGGGATGTATGTGCTTGGTAGCTACCTCTAATCTTTCTTTTCTTTTAATAACTTTAATAAGAATTGTATTGATAGTTGGATAGACATTAACGAGATAGTTTTATTTAATTTAATTAATCGCATTTCTTCTCTCAACTCTCAATACAATTTATTCGGTGCGGGGTTAGAAACATCTGCATGAAGCTAGACTATTTTGGAGCGATGCCACTGTAGATGAATACGATGCATATTCAGTCAACCAACCATTAAACATTCCTTGTCAGGGCAATGTAAGTACTCATCTTACTATAGATTCATCGCTACTTACTCTTACCTTATATCTTTTGCAATTCTCACCGCCCCATTACTCTAAATGTATATCTGCAACGTTTCACAGACAAGGCAACCTATATTCGTTCAGCTACTACAATCCGCATTTAGGGTATCGCAGTGCCCTTGGTTGACCGCTTCTCAGCGCTTCAACGTTGAAAATTGTATCCGTACTTTATCCGAAGTCGGTTAGTTCGCAGCTATTCCGCGAAAAATCCATAAATCGCTAATTGTTATTCTACTTATAATTCCAGCTAAGAATCGTTCCATACCGATACCTTTGGATCTAGAGAGTCAGGTGATCGCCTTGTTTAATAAGGCGCAAATATTACAGCGGCAAAGCACTAGCAAATGGTTGCATGCCTCGAAGACGTCCAAAATTGAGCGATCCCAATCGCAACTGATGCGTTTAGATCGCAGTATCATCGAGGGATTGCAGGATATTGTATCGTTATTAGAGGAACAGTTGAAACCGCTGGTGCAATCAGAATTATCCTTATTAGTTGACGTCTTATACAGACCCGAATTGCTATTTCCGCCCGGTACAGAATCGAGGAAGAAGTGTGAAAGCGGTGGCTTTATATGCAGGTAAGATCTCGTATTAGCCCGTTAGAATAATCATTAAATTATGTAATAATAATATTTACAGGCTGATTAAGCATACCGAGAAGCTACTGGAGGAAAAGGAAGAGAAATTGTGCGTTAAAGTCTTGAAAACCTTGCGGGAAATGATGGCTATAGACCCCGATTACGGCGAGAAGGTAAATTTCATTAACACCTTATTTAATTAATTTGATAATTTATTTAATCAATGCTTGCGTAAGAATGGAGAGAAAACGATAAAAAACGAAGCGGTAATCGTCAATTCGAACGCAAATAATAGAATGTTATTTAATTTTTTAAAATATATTTCAGGGTGAAGTTTTGAGGAACAGCCTACTCACGCGATATTTCGGCAAATCTTTCGTGCAAAAGCACGAAACCGTAGATACGAACAGTCAGAAGTACTCCTTAAGCATGCACGGACCTGGAGGTATACGTACACCTAGCCTATTAATTACAATTACTATTTAAACGTAATATTCACGACTGATTTCAGCGAAAATTCTCAGCAGAGCCGGTAGGAGCTTACACGAAGTTCAAACTCACTTAGATAAAGAAGGCGCCTCGAATTTAGTCGTCGAGTTAGTCATCAAATCCGTGCATTCCTCGTCTATATTCGAGGAAGCAATTTTATTAGGGACGGCCCTATTAGAAGGGGGCAACCCTATAATCCAAGATAGTATGTATAACAAATTAATGGGCGGTGATCTTAGTCAGGCGTTCTTTAAGGTAAATCAATTAATGCAAGTTATACGATTTAATTTATTCTTCGTGTATTAGGTGTTCCACGAGAAAATGCACGATGCTCAGGCGGAGATTAAATCAACCGTCACCGTTAACACATCAGATATGGCCGCGAAAGTGCACGAAGACAAACAAGACGGGAAGGAAGTGGACAAGCTTTCGAAAAAGCACGGTGCGATTAACGGAATGTTAATCAGTGATGAATTGCGAGAAGAATTAAATAAAGCGGCTGAATCGACTTGTTATAGTTACGGACATATTAGAAGTTTGGCTGCCGGCGAGGAGAACGGCACCGCTACCTCTGGTTCTGTATCGACTTTCGAGGATATGCTCGCGGAGAAAGTGGAAAGGCACCGAGATCAAGACGAGCAAAACAGTCTATCCAGCAAGGTGTTGATTATGCAACCTATACTGCGGTTTCTACAGTTGTTATGCGAGAATCACAACTCACACTTGCAGAATCTCTTAAGGAATCAGAACAACAAGACGAATTATAATCTCGTATCGGAGACTTTATTATTCTTGGATTGCATCTGCGGTTCTACGACCGGAGGATTAGGTTTATTGGGGTTATATATCAATGAAAACAACGTCTCGTTGATTAATCAAACGTTGGAAACTTTAACCGAATATTGCCAAGGCCCTTGCCACGATAATCAGAATTGTATAGCGACGCAAGAATCTAACGGTTTAGATATAATAACCGCGCTAATATTGAACGATATTAACCCTTTAGGTAAATCTCGAATGGATTTGATTTTGGAATTGAAAAATAACGCCTCTAAATTGTTACTGGCCATCATGGAGAGCCGCGGTGATAGTAGCGAGAATGCCGAACGCATTTTATATAACATGAATCCGAAGCAATTAGTCGAGGTCGCTTGTAAAGCGTTCCATCAAGAAGCTTTAGATGAAGCCGACGACGATGACGACGACGACGATAACAGCGAAGATGGTGTATCTCCCAGAGACGTAGGGCACAATATATACATATTATTCTATCAATTGGCTCAGCACAATAAAGAATTGGCGGCGCATTTGAAGCCGGATTCGAATACGGATACGAAGACTTTACAGGCGTTGGAGTATTACGCCTCGCATACCGCTCAAATTGAAATCGTCCGACAGGATCGCACTCTAGAACGTATCGTTTTTCCTATACCGGAAATTTGCGTGTATTTAACGCACGATACTAAGGTGAGAGTATTCAATACTGTTGAGATTGACGATCAAGGTTCGAAGGTGGCGGAATTCTTCGAACGTACAGAATCCATGTTCAACGAGATGAAATGGCAGAAGAAGCTGCGAAGTCAGAGGCTGTTGTATTCTGTTAGCAATCACATGTCGGATTGGAGTAATATCCTATTCAATTGTGCTGTACTTATTAATTTGATTATGGCCTTCTTTTACCCGTTTGAGAATCCTGTTCCTCGTAAGTTGTTTCCTTTTTTTTTGGAGAAATGAATTTATTAACGATTAAATTTATATGTTCAGCTCTACCATCGACGATGTCGGCTATAATATGGTCGACGATGATAACTTCCGGTTGTATCGTAGTCAATTACAGACGTGAATCAGGGATACGTACCTTAGTAGCTTCGACTATATTGAGGTTGATTTTCTCGCTGGGACCTGAACCTACGCTAATCATTCTGGGCTCGTTAACGGTCCTTCTTAAATGCATTCATTTAGTGAGCATCATGGGGAATCACGGAACCTTAACGAAAACATATCGTCAAATAATAACGGACGCAGAGCTGTTGTACCATTTAGGATACCTGATTTTTTGCGGGCTAGGCATTATTGTTAACCCGTTCTTCTATTCAGTCTTGGTAAGATTAATTCAATTACTTGCTGTAACACATGAATGTAATAAGATTTAATTCGCAGTTATTCGATGTTGTGTATCGTGAAGAAACCCTACTCAATGTTATACGTTCTGTTACAAGAAATGGACGCTCTATTGTGTTAACCGGAGTTCTAGCCTTGATACTCGTCTACATATTCTCCATTATAGGATACATGTTTTTCAAGGATGATTTCTTAGTTAACGTAGATGAGGATCGTAAGTAGTCAAAGGAGTTATACGTCTATTTCATTTCTTACTATTTTCTTTAAATAGGTACAACACTTTCTTTTCCCAAGGTAAAGACTTGCTTTCTCTTGTTTAGTTTCTGTTTTATTTTCTTTGAATTGAAAAGTTTGTCTTGTTTTCGTTTTCTTTTATTGAGGCTTTTACGATTGTATGTCCGATACGTCGGAACCAAGTCACATTTTAAAGTGCACATGAATAATTTGGTTTTCTTTTGCAGCTAATAACAGCGAAGTCTGTTACGACGAACAATGTAAATCTGAACCGAAAGAGAGAGCTTGCGATTCTTTAAGGATGTGCATCTTAACGACTCTAAATCAGGGATTACGGAACGGAGGCGGTATTGGCGATATCCTACGAGCACCTAGCAGTACGGTATGTAGCTTTCACTTAAATGAACTGACTTAGGGTACATCGCGTGTTCGATTTCAGGAAACTTTGTTTGTGGCACGCGTCATATATGATCTCCTCTTTTACTTCATCGTGATCATTATTGTACTTAATCTGATTTTTGGTGTTATTATCGACACGTTCGCCGATTTAAGATCTGAGAAGCAAAATAAGGAATTCGCCCTGAAGAATACCTGTTTTATCTGCGGTAAATATATAACACCAGCCTCCATTTCATTCATTTATGTATTTTTTTAAGGTTTACAAAGATCCTCGTTTGATAACAAAACTGTCAGTTTCGAGGAGCATACCAAACACGAACACAACATGTGGCATTATTTACATTTCATCGTTTTGATTAAAGTTAAGGATCCGACCGAGTTTACCGGTCCGGAGAGTTACGTGTCTTCGATGGTCAAGGCTTCGAATCTGGAATGGTTCCCTAGAAAACGCGCTATGTCCTTGAACACGATCGAAGGGGACGGTGAGCAAATCGAGTATCGCAGTTTACAGTCGCATCTAGAATCGACGCAATTATTGGTGAAGAATCTCTCGCAACAATTGATGGAATTGAAAGAGCAGATGGCTGAACAGCGTAAGCAGAAACATAGGATAGGTATACTGAGTTCAGCACCGGCATTCCTACACACACCGAACATATCCTAAGTTAGTCGTACACAGCCCACACTCGCCCACTAGTCGATACTTAATCTTTGATATTTACTCAAGATTAGTAGATTTAATATTATAATACGGAAGTGGATCTGATGGAATATTTCCTATCGTCTTTTTACTTGGCTCCATATACGTAGCAATACTCAAAATGAGCAAAACGCAAAAAATTATGACAAAAAAAAGTTATATCCTCTTTAATCCTACCAGGGATGTATCCTTTATTGATATTAATCTCAATGTTTCCCTTCTCTCTCCCCCTTTCTATCTCAGTTTTTTCTAACGATGGTTGCAATATGTACAAAGAAGTGGAATTTTTTCTGGTTATTGGATTTATATTTTAATTTATTATAGATGTTTATTCGAATTTGTTCAAATGTTAATGTAATAAATAAACATGAATAGAGATTTTGTGGACATGATTTACGCCTAGGTAAAATGTGGATAGGTGCATAAAGACTCAAAACTTCCTTACGTACGCAAGTGTATTTTTAAAATATAAAATCAAAGATTTAAAATAAAGCATATACATTCAAGATCATTTTATAACTTCCAGTGCATTACCACTGCTAGACACAACTATAATAAATTCTACACTTCATACTACATAGTTCAGGTAAGTATTGCAATACTGGAAGATCACGATAAAACTAACACAATAAATAATATAGGATTAAATATAAAATAAATATTTTACGAGCTTTAGGACACTGCAACCCCAATTGCCACGCCTGCAAGGAAAGACGCTAGGAATACATGTAGTTCTTTCACTTGACAGCCCGAATCTCCCATGAAGGACGAGTACCAGTGTTTTACTTTGGCTTGCTTATTTTTGATGACCTCTTCTGTTTTATCTATCTTCCGATCAACATACCTCTCCGCCTACGAAACAATCATCAGTGATTTAATTTGTAAATAATAAAATATTCGCCTATACCTTATCCATCCAGCTTGGCCCTTCACCCGTTAATTGCTCCTCGACTTTATCGACCACCTTATCAACTTTCCTATTAACTTTATCCCAGTTTATATTAATATAGCCTTGATCGTTAGCTATCTGCAAGATTATTATTCCTCCGCCAACTGCGATTGCTACGACTTTCCCAATTCTTGTCGCTAAAAACCCTGTGACACTAAAACATGTAAAATGAAACCTATGTTAGATATTATGTAAGTAAATGCTTACCATCCTGACGAGACACCTAAAACTATTTGTTTTGTAGCCGAAGTCTTGCTAATATCTCTGACAACCTTTTCTAGACACGCCTCAGTATCTTTCTTCATGGTTGCAATTTTATCTTTGTTTAGTTCATTTTTCACAGGTTTCCTCAGAGGCATTTTAAATAATGTGCCGTTTTAAAGGTGTAATCTAGAAAATGAACACTTACAATTTCACAATAACACGTTAATAGTAACGACCTTAAATATACATCATATTTATATTTAGTACTTACACCTTTTAACAGTTACCACTTTCTTATTGCCGTGAATTTTTAAGTAATTACGTAATTATTTAAAGAACGTAGTACACAGCTAATAAATCAACATAAATTTTGTTAAATAAGTTCTTACTTAAATCACTTATTGTTTGCCTAACCTCAACCTGTCAAAATCAACTGGTTCGTTATTTCACAGTTAAATCGCAGATCGTTGTAAGGTCTGATTCACTGTGATATATTTATGTGACATATATTTATGTGACAACACGTTCAAAACAGAAAATGTAAAAGAAGTTTTAATTCTTAATAAGATGATATCAACAAATAGCATAATTCTTACAGTGATTGCATTTTATATTATTACGTCCTATTTAATTTTTTATAACGTTCATAGCAGAATAGAGAAGGTTATCGATGAAGAATTCCACATACCACAAGGATTAGCGTATTGCAATTTCAATTTTTCTGCTGTAAGTGAAATTAAGTGATATTAAAATTATTTTAAAATTAATATTTCAGTGGGATCCAAAGATAACAACTCTCCCTGGGTTGTATATTCTGTCAACGATAATATTAGGACCACTACGTTTATGCAGTACGTTCTGGTTAAGATTCGTCAATTACATTGTTGGCGTTATTAATTTATGCTTACTGATCATTTTATTTGGAGGATTTAATAAAAATGTACGTTGTTAAGTTTTAATTTACATCAGCTGTAATATATACTTTTTTTTAGGCAAACGAGAGGCAACGATTATCAGCATTGCTATCAGGTTTTAATTTGGCGATACTACCACCGTTATTCTTTTTCACGAATCTTTACTACACAGATGTTGTCTCCTTAATGTTTATAATCCTATTAATGGTTTTCAACAAGCAAAATAAGCATGGATTAGCATCGTTTTGTGGTGAGTGTATGACGGATCCTGAAATTATATTATATGTATACATTACAGGATTATTATCTGTGATTGCAAGACAAACGAATATAATTTGGGTTGCAATGATGTCTGGCGATTATATCCTGAGACAGTTTTACAGATGGTGTATAAAGACTAAACCCAATAGAAAATTGCTCGATAGAATAAGCAAAGAGGTTTGTCCAAGATGGCATATCAATTTAATCTAGTCTATATATATTTTTAGGACGTACAGTCTCTTCGTATGGATAACTTGTGGGATCTCCTTAATGTGAGAAATGTACCAAAGCAAGTTCTCGTTAATTGTTGTGCTTATCTTAGTGTAAGTGCGTTATTTATTATATTTCTAGCCGTCAATGGGAGTATCGTTGTGGGAGATAAAACAGCACACACAGCTGTAATTCACATACCGCAATTATTCTATTTCTCACTATTTTGTTTAGTATTTGCTTGGCCTCATTTTTTAAATTTGGTCACTCCTTTCATTAAGTTTGTTTATAAACATGTTCTACATGTGTTACTTTTAATAATACTTCTAATGTTGATAGTTTACATGAATACTTTAGTTCATCCTTATTTATTAGCAGATAATAGACATTACACATTTTATATATGGGGTAGGTTCTATAGAAGCATACACTGGTTCCGTTATGCAATCACTCCAGTTTATTTTTTCGGTTTGTATTGCATTGTTTGCACTGTTTACTCGAAAAATGATATCACTTTTGCTCTAATGTACTTACCTTGTACTATTTTGGTACTAATATTACAAAAAATGATAGAGGTTCGTTACTTCTTAATACCATTCTTCTTACTTCGTACAAGACTACAACCAAGTTATAAAATTTTGTTTATAGAATTGCTGACGTATATAGTTATTAATTTCATAACTTTAACAATATTTTTTACGAAAAATATATATTGGAGTGATTTTGATTATGTACAGAAATTGATTTGGTAGTTGAAGAGTAAAACAATATATTGTCTATCAATATTTTTTATTTAATTTAAACTTGAGTCATCTGAAGAAGACTCAATAATATCCTCGCCAAATATAGTTTCCTCGAATCCTCTATTTGTAGCTGCAGCTCGAATTTGCGCCAAAAAGTCCTGATAATTACCCAGAAAGTACAATATCAACTTCCCTTCTCCTCAAAATATATATACTTACATTCGAAATATAATTTTGTTCTTCACATCCGAAGGATTCACTACTTGCTGGAGGCGGTGGAATATGTGGTATTCTCATCTCGGGGCTCGATACATCAGGTAAGGGTGGGCAAGGTGGCACTGCATTTATGTTTCTTCGTTTAGCTGCAACCGGAGGTATATCCTAACAAACAAATGATAGGATACAGATAAGTACAATAAAAATTGTATTATAGACATTATATCAACCTGTTTTATATAATTTCTTTTCCTTAATTCCTCATTCAGTTCCCTTATCATCAATTTTTGAGTCTTCACATACTCTAACAGCTGTTCGTACTCTAAATTTGATGTTGTTTCATCATCAGACGAGTCACTGTCTATAAATATGATTTTAATTTAGATTACGCTGCAATTACTTGAATGATTACCATGAATAGATAAGTTAAATTCTTCATCGGCACTGATATCTTTAGCGATGTCAGTGTGTTTAATTATAATTGAATCATCTTCATCATCTACATCTTTGATTGATTTAGTTGGAATAACTTCTGTTCCTTTATCAGGTATCTTATGAGTGCTGTATTGCAGAATATTAAATGTATCATTGCACTGTGCAAATAAAGTTTCTAAATCATTGAGATAAGCAGTAACTTCTAATTCCCCATCACAGTTCTGAAATAATTAAAGCTAAGACTATAACCATTTCTTTAGCGTGTCTACTTACATTTATTAGCTGCGATTGTAGAGCCGTTACCACATGATAAGAAACTTGAATTTGTTCCCGTAAATTGTTAACCATATTTATTATAGGTTTATTGATCTTTGCGACCGGTATATTGTCAATGTGCATAGTATTACACATTAGGTGGTAGATATCTTTTAGTTTTCCATGTATGTGAACGACATACGTTAAATACCTAGGTAATATCGCGACAAATAGTGTCGAAACTTGCAGATTTAACTTCCATTGATTATTACATAAACTCAATCCGAATGCACACAATAGTGACGAAGACATATAAATGTATGTCATGTATATCTTCTATAAACTATGGTGGTAACAAATACATATAGGGAATCTAACGATATATCTTACGTCATACATACTCAGTATAGATTCTTCCGTAGCATCGTTAAATTTATATTTTTCTTCTTCTAAATCAACAGAGAATATAAAATTTAGATCCTCGACATTAATTATGGTACCAATTTCTTTTAACGTCCTATTTGAAAATAGTATTAAATCAAAAGTATGCTCCCCTGCGTCCACTAATAACGACAACATATGATTTAATATAACACCTTCGATTATTTGCTTCGTATTTGCGCTGCAATAAAAACATTAATAAAACACGCTGGCTAATTTCAAGATGATATTCACTTCAGCTTATTAATATTAGCTTTCCGCAATTGGTATTGTTGCAGTATTTTTTTTGTTAAACCATATACTTCTTGTAATCTATTTATTAACAGAGCGAACTGATCCCTACAACATTTAATTTTACGCTTTTGATGTACAAATCGACATATTCCTGTTCCGATTGGTATTACGGTGACTATTTGTAAAATGATCCAGTTTTTACAAGTCCCAATTAGGAAGCCACCTAATAAACCAGCACTCGCTATGTATAGTTTAGTATAATTAGGGTTGTTAGGAGGCATCGGTTTCCAAAATTGTGACAATAATTCATCGTGTTCATTCAAAAGCATCCCCGATTTGAAAATTGATTGGACACAATCCTCCATAATCTAAAAAGCAATTGAGATATTTACCCCGCAATATTAATTACTAAAAATTTTATACATTTTCATAAATCATTGTGTAAATAATAATTAGAAATATTATTTTTTTAATATTTAAGAATATAACCTATACGGGGATATCTAAGATGTAAACCAAAACTGTACGAGAATAATGCCGATAATATAGGGAGCTTCAGCTCTAGTGTTACCGGCACGTTGACGTAGTTTAGCGAAACACCGTAACGGCGCTTTCAATAAGTTAGTCGGTAATTTGAATGTATAATACCGCCATTTTGAAGTTTTTGAAAATTGTCCAGAATAATTTCAATTTTTAATATAATTGTACAATAAAGATAGTTTAATTTATTAATAATAACTATGATTTATATATACTTACACAATTATAATAATTAAATTTTTATTAGAGTCATTATTTTGAAAATATATTAAATGTTGGAATTCAGACGCTTTTATTAATTTAATTTTATAATTTTTCGCAAAGAAGAAATACTGCTGAAATGATTTTATTAGGGATTAAGGTATTAAAGTTTTTAAGGAATTTTTTGTAATAAAATTGCGCGAGAATATATGCATCGAATGATTTGCACTAATAGTAATGAAATATTCCATTGTAAACAATAAATCTGTACACGAAACTCCTTACGAGAGTATTTTAATTCATTGTATTTGCGTTTTCGGTTGACCTAGACAGAGACGTCTCGCGTAGTGGGGGTTGTGCATTGAAAAGTGGGGTAGCGTAAGTTACGTAGGGGAAAAACAAAACATTTTGCTGCAGTTTGATGTCGGCGGTGGATAGTAGTTCGACCGATACTTACACAACCCTTTCGTGTTATTTAAATATAAACATTGCAATTTATTTAAATACCTATGTGTTTCGAATTTATATCGGATTAATTGACACGTTATCTTGTGTATTCGAAGGTGGTTAGTGATATGGAGAGCGCAGCGAGTACTTCAGAGGAAGTGCGTTCTTCCAGTACAGGACCATCTTCAGTATCATCAGCTACTGCGACCAATTGCAATAGCGGCTCGAGCAGGCATTCCCCGAAAATACCGGTTTCGATCGTGCCGTCACCTGCAGCATCTTTACTCCAAAGGAATACATCGTCACCATCCGTGCCCAAAAAGATCATGAGCAAAAATCATAATAATACAGGTCAGTTGGATGTATGTAATTTGTTGTGAATCGCACTGTAGATGGATATTGCTAGCTAAAAAGTAAATATTCGGATATCGGCAAAAAATGCGTTTCGCGTGTTTGTTGTTGTAAATTGATTTCATTCAAAAAACTTTATTTTCTGTTAATGCAACTTTCTAATATAAGTGCTAACATCAATGACATTTTTTTGCTTGGGTTTTTTGTAGGTATTGCCGGCCAAAAAACGACCACCAAATAAATATAAAAGAGTTTTGTTATTCTTTTATTCCAGTTCGAAATTATGAAATAGAAACTGGGTTTTTTTGGGCTTAAAAAGCTGTCGAATATTCTTATTGCACAGATTAAGCAATTGTAATTATTAACGTATTAAAATAGTATAAAGTAAATGTTGGCGTAACAAAAAATTGATCATACAATAGAAAATGATTGCCTATATTGGACAGGAAAAATAGAAAAACTTTCTTACAATGTATGTAGCTTGAAACAAGCGCTCATTGTATGTAATATAAGCCGTTTATATCCTCGATGTGCAGAATGGGCTGTATTCTTTACAGTAATTTAAACGAGAATGAGTGCAAAAAGTCTGTTTAACAAGGTAAACGTTTTGCTACAGATATAAACTAAACTGGATACAACAATCTCGTTATGAAGATTTTATTTTGCTCTCACTCGACGTTATTCTATATTCATTGCAATCATCAATTACATATCGAATTAAATACGGAATTTAAGCGTACGTTTCTGGTTGAAAAGCGGCATTATTTACAATAATTAATAAATATTTTCGTTGTCATCGTAGCTATTTACGATTCTTAGAATAATTTTCTTCCGAACAAGACTGTTGAAAAAAAAAAGAGGAATACGAAACTTGTATAGTCGTCAATTTTTACTGTTAATATTTTTTGCTCTTTCACCGCTATCGGGGAATTTAATTGTAATTTAACCATAGCACAAAATTTTATATAAGATTTTTTCCTCGATGGCCTGTACGACCAAAAATCCAGGGGTAAAAAATGTGAATAGCTTTACTCCATAACAAGTTCGCTGTTGCCTAAAAACCTATTTGTAAAAAGCTCGAGACAGTTTTTCATCTCAGACTGGTTTGAGTGATTTCATAGCAGGCTTCTTCGCCACACTGTACTGTTGTACTACACTCCTTGTTTTAAGTATTGCTTGATGGCTATCCCACGAGATTCTACTAACCATAAATGGACGATCTTTTAATACAGACAATTTTATAATCACTGTACATCTTCTTTCCATTTAAAAACTTGTATTTTCATATTTGTTAGGTGATAGTATATTATAAAATCTAAAAGATTCGTTACTCCGACCTATTTATTCGTATAACTCGTATTGTTTCCAATATTTACAGTGGAGCGCATAAGTATCGGTACAAATATTGAAAGAGTCAGTTGTTAGCATTTACCAATATAATAATAATACAATTATTGAATTTCAAAATTAGATTAAAAAAAATATAAACCGTTAGCGCTCTATTATTTCCCGTTTTCTACATCTATCCCGCTAAAAAATATAATCACGTCATTCAAAGACAACCCTTACTCGAGCCACTACAACCATGATGGTGTAAGCCCTCCTCCCTTCGAAAGGCATTTACCTACATAGATATGGGTGTGTTTTGCCACCCTACATTTTAGCAAAGATCTATTGTAGTATGAAATTTTCTAGTTAGGCGATTGGTCGGTAGGAGGGACGTACCCCCTAAACTATCTACCTACCCCTAAAAATAAGTTATGTGGGAATGGTTGGAAAAAAAATGATGATTACCTGAAAGGGGTACCGCAGAAGAGACGCCCTTTTGATCTGTTGTTGTTTCACGTTTTTCAACTTTTTTTTATTCGGACGCATTATAAAAGGATTTTTTTTCATTTCGTGAAACCCCACTTAATTTGACTATCGTGAGAAGAAATAGTTTTAAGTTGTAAGACTTTTTAAAAAGTATTAAAAAAAGGGTAAGTTTCAAGGTAATATATTCAATAATATTAACATTACTCATGCTCGTTAAGATTTTTTGCGATGTACTTACTCGAATAAAAAAAATCGCTGTGCTTAAGTAATAATAGGAACAACGCCTGTGCTTATTTATTTATTTATTAGTCATTGCCGTCAACAAAAACCTGCACAATACGAATTTTAATAAACATTGGATTATTAATATTGGAATAATTCTCTGCCTTTTTTTGTGCGGCTTACCATTCTTCGATTCTTAGAATTAAAGTAACTTGTAATTATATTTACTTTTTTGGGACACCGCGAAATACCGACGTAAAACGGAAAAAAAATCGGTTTCTTGTGCGGTAAGATATAGTGTTAAAATTAATCTCCTAATATATACAAAAAACTACACCAGCTAAATTCTTATTTGTAAAAATTGATTTTATTTGCTATAATCAATTTAGTTACACTTTTCTCGGCTAAAATTTCCACTATACATATATAATAGCAGTTTAAATTGTTTATCTCCGCAGTACAGTTAGCTAGTTACAATATATCATGTTTGCTAAGATAAAGATTCCAACGTACACACATGTAATTATAGAAAAAACATAGAAATAATTGTACGAGAGCTATTTCTTCAAGTTCTGATTTTTCAGAGTGCGTTAACCTACGTCGTATACAGCGGCGTTAGTTTTGTTTTCCGTTTTTTCTATCTTACTTTATTTTACTTAATATAATTTTTTGTCTGCTCTTAGATCCAATCTACCCAAACAATAAAAACGTTCCAGCTTCTTTCTGTAACGAAAGAGAGCACAAGTCGAAAAAATACTAGAAAGCATTTATCTTTCTCGCACGTGGACAGAAACGCTTCCAATTATTTTTCTCTTGACTACTTGATAAGTTATTTCTCTATCTAAACATTAAATTGGGCCGCTTAAAAAGTGCGGAAAAATTTTTAACAGTGTATTCCTTCGCAATAAGCCCCTCCTAGCACAATACCTATATGTAAGAAATAGCAAAGGTATTACATAAGACAACCCTCCCGTCCCGGCGCTCTACCTGGGTCAATAAGCGAAGCGAATAATTTATCCGAGTGAAATATTTTTTTCGGCGGCAAAAAAGCGTCGTCAAAAGCGAACGCGGGACGACTCTGTGAGAATATGATCAAGGAAGGGTTGTCTGAGTCCGAGAATAAGAGAAGAGGAAAAAAAGACAATGAAAAAAATCATCCTCAACAAAGATGTACCTGGCCGTTTTTTCTTAGTGGGTGCCTGTTAGATGTGAATACGTCGAGAGCCCCTTTGGTCATGTTGACATATCGTGTTCTTGCATATTAAATAGATGTGATTATGATTTTTTCTCGAGTTCACACGATAAAGTATTCTTTATTTTTATCTTTCGGTGCGCGGCCCTTTCCTTTTTGACCTCAGTTTAATCTACGTTCGTCTTTGAAAATAGAATTAAAAAAATATATACACCAGATGTCCGCGTTTTTTCTTATCGTAAGAATAAGATTTTTTTTATTCGGGAAAAAGGGTTATACCTATTTGTTTCCAAAAGGTTTCAACTCCGTACACGGCGAGAAGGAAGTAAAATTCAAGTTTTCATAGAGCAATGTTCTTGCCTCGGTCATCCCTGACCTGCACTTATCGATTTCTTTCCTCTGCATTCTTTTGTATTTTATAAAACGCCCATGCGCTCCTCTTAAATTTTAATTTTACTATAGCGGATATTTGTCTTGATTTTCAGTATTTCCGACGACGTTTCCGAGCAATCTGGCCGAATTACAACTATACAGAGTTATGCAGAACGCATCGTTGCTTTATTATTACGATACGCTTTTGGAGATGGGCGGCGATGATGTACAACAATTATGCGACGCCGGCGAGGAGGAATTTCTAGAAATAATGTCTCTCGTCGGAATGGCGTCGAAACCGTTACACGTTAGGCGGTTACAAAAATCGTTACAGGAATGGGTAACGAATCCCGCAAAATTTAAACTACCTCCGGTTCCAGGTGAAGATTTCGAAATCGAATTATCAAGTCCGAGAGTGAGCGGAAGCTATTACAGTTTAGATTGTTCAGATTCGAATAGGAGTCTTTACTCTCCATCTCCAGCCGAATCTTTACCGCCCGTAACCAGTCCGGGACTATCTTTAAATAGAAGGTATATACTGGGCGAATTAAGTCGAAAGCAATGCTAAAAATCATTTTTTTTGATAGACCCTATTCACCATTGGATACAACTTCGTGTCCGCCGTCTTCTAGTTCTAGTCCTGGTAATACAGGATCGTTGCATGTGACGCCGACATTGTTGGAGTCGCAAATTTCAAAATTAGCAGCCGCCGCTGAACGTCTTAGTAAGCATCTACCTCAATTTGAACCCAAACCGCATAATGCCAAAAAGAAAATGTGTAAAGAATTAGAAGTAAGTACATTAGGATTTAATTTTCATAATTCATACACAAAGCGCCATTTAATTATTAATTGTTGTAACCAGTATTTAGGCTACTAATACACAGATGGCGCTATATCATTATGACCAGACTGGCGGGTTTTTAAATTTTATTTCTTAATTTTTTAGCTAGTTATGTCGATGCCCGAGACAGACCCGAGAAGAATGGATGAAATTAGACGTTACGCCGCAATTTACGGAAGATTCGATTGCAAGAGGCGGCCAGAGAAGCCCCTTACGTTACACGAAGTTTCCGTTAACGAAGCTGCTGCCCAAATATGCCGCTTCGTTCCAGCCTTATTGACACGACGCGATGAGTTATTCCCTTTAGCTAGACAAGTTGTTAAAGATTCCGGTTGCCACTATTCGAAAATACAGTACGTAAATATACATGTATAAACAGACTTGTTCCCTAAATTAAACACGCGCGTTCTCCTTAGATATACATCAATTTTAATTCATAAAAATTCACATCAAGATAGAGAAGTTTTAGATATGATTTGCTCCGGCAGGAATAGCACACGGATATCTTTGAGTGACGTGGATGGTTTGCCGACGTCGAAACGGCAGAAAATGGATGGCGACGGGGAAAACGAAGAACAAGGACTGAAGAGGCAGGTTAGCCAATCGATACGAACAAGCGTTCAACAAGATTTTATCAACTTAACCGACTAATTTCCTATCTGTATTAAATTTTTAAGCTGTATTAACCAGAAGCATGCCGTTAGACGCGCTTACGCTTGCTTTTTAGATTATTGCACATTTCCGTTTTAAATGGAGGTGAACATTATTATTGGTAAGGAAAATCGTAACGTTTACTAGTCAAATTTAGTCTTTGACTGTATATAAATCAAATGAAATATAGTTGTATGTACATATCTCGCCAGATTGTCCTGTCTTGCTTTTTTTTCTATCGCTATTCCGCAGATTATGGGAAGCTATAAATGACGTATATTTTAAGGGAAACAAAGGTATTTTTTTATTTGGTAACGTATCTGCCGCTTTATTATTGTTTGCATAGCTTCGTAAGTAAGGTAAGGCGCATATATTATATTTTTGCTTTCTCCTCGACATTTATTTACCTATAAACGAAATGATTTTACTTGAGTAACGTAAGTATTTTTAGGATAAGGCTGCTGATGATTTGATTACATCTAGGCCCCACTTGAACGTGCTATTCCATCATTCGAAATCTCTGCAATCACGGTAATAATCCCTTAGATTCATTTATGTAATACACTCGGAAATCGAACTATTTCAGGGATTCCGTCGGACGAAGTTCGTCATTAGTAACAGATGATGAAACCGACTCGCATTTTTCTTACAGCAATTCAAGCTCTCCCTGCCAGGTAAACACTCAGCACACAGTTTATTCGCTTACGCGAAGAGATTACTTGCCTCTCTTTATAGGTATCTATGCAAGATCAAGACTCTTACGGAGCTGAGAATACGTGCCAGGTAGCTTGGAAATATCGTTGCGTTAACTTCTTCTAGTTTCATTTATTTTATAGGGGATGTTAGAGGAACACCAAACTGATACAGACGATTCTAATAAATTGTCTCCGAAAGTACAAGTCATAGCGGCTAGCGGTGATAATATAATAGCAGTTGCGAACCCTGCTTTGGCGATGTCGCCGGCTATTCTACCTTTAACTCTCGAATCAAGGGAACACTCCAAGATGGTCGACCAATGACTTATTTTTTATAATCGGTTATCGTAACTGATAAATTGTCTTGTGATGTTTATCTTGGTTCTAAATTTGAAATAACATAAATATACTCTAGGTATTTTCGTAACCACGTATCTGTTTATTCAATCATTACAATATTGTTATAAGAGCAAAAAGAAAAAGTAAATTTTAAAACGTTTTTTAATATTTTCTTCCTACCATCAGCGATGGTGAAAGGGTTGTATTCTATAGCAGACCTCAGCGGTCGAAAAAGAGATCTTATTGTTAGTGTGGTGAAAAAATGTGATCCTAAATTGGTGGCTGGTTAACTTGTCGGGCATCACCCATTATTTAAAGGAAAGACTGGTTTATGTAATCGATCAGAATTAATCTAAATTATGTTATCGATCTCTATTACAGTGACTTGCAATTATTTATTTACAAACACTTCATTTTATCTGATTTAATAAAATTCGGCCAGCCATCCAATTCTTCCAATATCAATGGTTGTTGAGTATTTTTTCCTTTATAGACTTACATAAGTATTATATATTATCCAATTATTTCAAAGTTCAACCATTTCTCATTTAATTAATTAATCATGATAGTTTCACAATTATTTCAGAAATTTTAATCTAATTTGAGCAGATACAATTACAGCAGCGATCTATCTCTTAACTACATATCATTGATTAGGCCATTTCTCATTCGTTGCCAACTTCGGCGTTTACGCGTGTTGCCGTGGACCTAAATTTTACATCGATATATCAAAAGAAAGGTAAATTTAAGACCTACTTCGCAGAAATATCAGCTATCTCATTGAATTTTTCTCTATTTCTAGCACGTAAATCACCATGCCTACCGCTACCGTGCCAAAACCACTGGTCGAGGAAGATGAGGTTAAGGGTATTAATGCAGTATTATTAGGACCACCCGGGTCGGGAAAGGGGACACAGGTACAAATAAGACATATTTGTAGATCTAGCTGCATTTTACTTAATTATAGGCACCTCTCCTCAAACAACGTTTTTGTGTCTGTCACTTATCCACCGGTGACATGCTGAGATCGGAAGTTGATTCAGGTTCACCACTGGGATCGGAGATCAAGAAGGTCATGGATGAAGGCAAACTGGTTAGTGACGACCTGGTTGTGAGCTTGATAGATAGCAATCTAGATAAGCCGGAATGCAAGAACGGCTTCCTCTTAGATGGATTTCCACGAACTGTTGGTCAAGCCAAAAAGGTTTGTTCTCGATCCTGTTCGATACACATTTACTAAATTTTTATTTTTATAGCTTGATCATTTGCTGGAGAGACGTAATACAGGTCTAGATGCTGTTGTTGAATTTGCCATTGACGATAGCTTGTTAGTACGCCGTATAACGGGACGTTTGATTCATCCGAGTAGTGGACGCTCGTACCATGAAGAATTTCATCCGCCTAGGAAGTCAATGACTGATGATATAACTGGTGAGCCGCTAATACGTCGTTCTGATGATAACGTTGAAGCTCTAAAGAAGAGATTAGAAGCATATCATAATCAAACTAAACCTCTAGTCAATTATTATAATGTACGTGGAATTCTCCACAAAATTAACGCTGCCAAACCTGCCAAGGATGTTTTCCAAGATGTTGATAAGATATTTATAGAAGCCTCTGCTCGCAGAAGCCAATTAAAAATTTAAATTTAGTTAGTTTGTTTTGATACACTTAATGAGTATACTTCACTGTATATTATTCTTAAATTAATTATTTGTTGGATGACTTCGTTTTTTATTAATTTAATGGTCATTGGCTCTTTAGACTCTGATTTGTCAGATTAGTACTACCGTTGTTGTTACATATTTTTCAATTAAATAAAGACTATGTTTTGATAATTGCTGTTTTATTTTTATTAAAACGAAAAAAAGTTTTTTAATATAGTGATTATTTAAATTTGCCGCCATATAGGAAATTTGACTGCCCTAAGAAATAAAAACTACTTTCGAAGGTTGCCAGCACTGATTGGAAACAATTGGAAATATCAGCAACTTCACGTTGTTTTAAATCGTTGACAAGGTAAACAGAATATGGCAAATCTTCAATTTTAAAAGAAAAGTACGTTTTTGTTTGAATATCGGCGGCATACATACGAAAATTACAAGTAAGTTGTGCAAACGAACAAATTTGAGACATATATGTAACAAAAATTATAATAGATCCAATATTGAACACCGTTGGACACCTTCATTCACATAGGATAGTTCCAATTGAAAACTACCTACACAACATTTTGAGTTCTAAGGCTAAGAAGCTTTGAAAAAGTTTCACGCCGAGGGATCCAAGCCAACATCATTCAACATACACAACGGGATACCACACTTTATTGTGTCACTGCATTTACAGACTGTATACGAACTTTTTATCAATCTCTACATGTTTGTCATATAGTTAGTATTATTAAAGGGTATATTTGTTTACACGTCAACACTACATAAAGGATTATAAAAAGGTAAACTAATTTACCTTCATCGTACACTATATTTCTCGTTTTATTTGCAAATATTTATTTATATCAATGAATAAATTTAGTTTTTTGCTTGATTTTCTTAAGATAGTGAGGGTGAGAGCTACCTGTTGGTGGTCAAGACATGCTTAACGGTGCTGTTGATGTTTTAGTGGAAGCAGATGAAGACAGCAAAGGTATGTCATTATAAAACAAATCGGATTATATACTTATTAAACACGTAAAATGATTGTATTTCATATTCGTATCTGTTTTATTAAATTCAGTTGCAAGGAAATCACATTGCGCATTCAAAGTACTAAAAATTACTTTGCAGACAGTTTCATGATCATTGACGGTAACATCATTAAGATTTTTAATCTAGCCATATTGTATGAAATATCTTGTCTGCAATATTTTAAAAAATATTGTATTCGACTACTGCCATCTATGAATGAGTAGCTCATATACATAGGTATTGACATATACGCGTAAAATTGGTTGCCTAATCAACAGGTTCATACTTCCCATGTAAAGTTTACGTTAAACAAATATTTTCCGGGCGATAATTTATACAAGTTTATTTTGAAGGAGTTGCGTAACTCATCACAATTATTCCTTGAGAAAATTAGATAAAAGTTGATGCTAAAATTTTTTAATTAATTTAGTTATCAGTGAAGGTTCTCTTTATCTTATCTAATTTGTCGTTCTGGAAGCTATTGTTAAAAGATTTTTTTATCGTTTTATGTAACGAAATGAAGTGAATTTGCACAAACAAGCTTCTCAAGGAAATCGGCTTTGATATGACGCGATAGTGTATCTAAAAATTAAACTTAAAATAAAAATCCTTTGATTAAATTTTTAAAAATCTTTATTAATATATTTAATAATGAATTTCAGTAATATGAAAAAAAATGTTTCTCACATTTCTTTGCGTTCTCTAATAATATGTCCTATTTATGGGTTATTTTAAATTAAACAGAAATGAAAGAGAAAAACAACAGTTAATAGATGGATTATTGATAATCTTCTCTTGCAAAGCGAATAAAATTTCTTTCTAATCAGAAATAAAATTAAAATATCTAAAAACAGTAAGAGTAAGCTTAATAATATATAAATATATATTAATTCAATAAATATAGTATTCTTTTCTTTTTCTTTCTATTTTGAGAAATAAAAATTAAAATTTAAAATAAAAAAATAAAGCAAGTCAGTACTAATTTTTTTGGCTTAACCATTTCCCTTGTAAAATGCGACGAGAGAACTGGTTAACATTAGAGGTAAAATAGCATCTATAGTAGTATTTTTTGTAATATGCGGCTATGCTTTAATACACATTTTATTTTTAATTTTATTCAGTTATTACAAAAGAAAATGGATTACTTTTTATATAATTTACTAAGTAATTATCTATAATTATATCCGTTTCAAAACAAAAAAAAATGCAACCAATAATTGTAATAAAATATTTTACAATATAAAACAATTCAAAGTTGTTACACTTTTTTTTGTATTTTTTCTTTTTTTTCCTCATCAATTATATACAAAATACAGCAAATTACCAAATAAAATCATTAAGTTACGAATTAAAATAAATTGTTATTTCAATGACGAACATTCATTTATAGCATACATGAAACAAGAATTTATTTTAATCGATACCATAAAGATTCTTTATCAACGCAGCGATTCACTGTAGTATTACAATAATGCAGTCAATATTTAAAATAACTTAGTGCGTACGTGCTATAACTTATGATTGCTTGTAAGCCACGTGAGGCCCTCGTACAAACCATCCCCAGTTGTAGCACAGGCCGGTTGCACATACCAATTTCGGTCACGAATTCGCGTAAGACCTAGTTTCTCCTGGATTTCATGCGGCTTCATGGCCTCTGGTAGATCTTGTTTATTAGCAAATATTAAAATGATAGCGTCTCGCATTTCACGATCATTTATTATACGGTGTAGTTCCTGGCGTGCCTCATCTATCCGATCGCGGTCAGCACAGTCCACAACGAATATTAACCCCTGCGTACCAGTATAGTAATGGCGCCACAAAGGTCTTATTTTATCTTGCCCACCAACATCCCACACGTTAAACTTCACATTTTTATAAGTCACTGTTTCAACATTGAATCCCACTGTAGGTATGGTTGTCACCGACTGGCCAAGTTTTAATTTGTACAATATCGTTGTCTTACCGGCAGCATCTAAACCCAGCATGAGGATCCTCATCTCCTTGTTGCCGAAAATTTTCGATAATAGCTTGCCCATGGCGGTGCGGGACCTTCCTTATTTAAATTTCCTGGAATAAATTAGTGTTACTTTAATCATATTGTAGATGAGGTGATGTATTAATGGTTGACAGTTTAATTTGAAAAGAATGGTTTCTTTGACAGTTCAAATTTTATATCCAAACATTGATCCAGTATCTTCAGATGTAATTACCACTTAAAATATTACTGAAGGCTTATCTGTTGAAGGTGTGTGGTCACTATGGCGGGTCATCTAACAAATCTAACGGGAAGATCGATTAACCATACACTTTTAGTGAGATATTCGTTAAATACGGAATTGGTTCGTTAAAATCGACAATTACGTACCACTAATCATTGACAATTATCAAAATATCTCCGTAATTTGCCATACTATCCTGTGCATCTCCATATTGTCAATTGGCGCGGTTCAAAGGACAGGATCTTCGACGATTTGCACATATACAGTTGGTGGTTGTAACTTGTGTTTGTATGTCAGTCATCAAATGGGAGGATCTCATCCGAATGCCTACGAGGACGTGACGTAGAAGAACGAACTTATCTCATACATATTATCCTTTTTAGTCATATACCTACAATACTATCCTCTTTTTGTATAATTCCTCCACTTTATTCGACAAATATCGCATGTAATTGTTATATTAGTCACAATAACTTATTATTATACTTCGTCAAAAGCACCCGTAGGAATAGAGGTGTTAGAGGTCATTCAAAATCACGGCGTCGATTATATTTAAAATGTACAATCCACAACGCTATTGCGGAGAGATCTAATATTAAAATTTTCTTATACGAGTGACATGACTCTGATACCGCCCACCGACAGCACTCTAGCGTTAAATAGCCGAACTATAACCGCGAGATCGGTATACTGCGAATGCAGGCCCCCATAAATACAGCTATCAGTGAGTAGATGGCGCAACTTGAGAGGTTGTGACGAATGACTATCTAGGGTTGGCCGTAATATTAATGGAATTCCAATATATTGTTATAGAGGGTGCCCTAATAATAATTCTATGCAAATTACACTGACTACATTGATAAATCACAGCCAAGGACGTGTCGTACAAGCTTTGAATGGCTGCAGGAAAAAATGCTTTGTATTTCCGGAGTTCGACGAAATTTTAGTGGCGTTAAAATATTTCGTTTTGTATTACCCTAGCGCCATTTCCGTATTTATAGAAGTATTTCTATTGTAAAACTTAAAAAAAGGGGTATTTGTTGTGCAAGGAATTTATTCCTAGAATGGCGCTATGAATTACGAGTTTCTTTTTTGCATTGCAAGCAAAAAAGATACAAACAAATTAGGAATTTCATTTAAAAATATTTTATTAGATTTATTAATGGATATAAATGCTATTTAGTGGCGACATCTTCTGAGGAATAAGTAAACCGTCCATGACTTGACGAGTTCATCGCTAGTTTAGTGCAGCGTTTCTCTATCAGATGGCAGCACATGTATTAGATCTTAATACATTAAATTAAATTTTTGTTTAAATTATATCCTGTATTTTATTCTATTGAGGAACACGAAAGATTTATTTATTATTAAGAAAGTGTAATAGATTACGTTTTACTTCAAAAGCTATTAATTAGATCAAAAATTCTTTAGCGGAAATACTTTAATAAAGGCTTCGGCAGATATGTTTGGATTACACCTGTTGCTTTATTGTGCAATCTCGTGATTTTTATACGTTGAAGTCTGAACCTGTAATGCATGTGAACTGCAGAGGCGATGTGTTCGGTTATAATTACAGGTTGTGGTATATACAGAGTTCGTAGTAATTATTGTATGCTCTAATTAATTGTTCAATAAATTTCTGAAAACAGCGCAAAGGGAGAATGATTTTCTAACGACCTAAAACACAAATAGGCATGTAGGTACGGGATTTAGGTGATTACAAATCGATCTTACCGATTCGAACGCCTCGAAATTTATGTCTACAAAACCTGCTCCGGAAAAATATTGATTTTGCTGAGATTTCATCATGATATATAACATCAATTTTTGAGTTTTTGCGTCGTTTCGATACCATTTTGTGGCGTAAATTGCGTTGGCAACATCTGAAAACTATTAACAAAAGTATATATTTCTCTCTTAACTAGATTATTAACTAACTTCGAAAGCTATTTGTTCGGCTGGAAATGAGTACATGGCGAATTGAGCTATTAAAAATAATAGTGCTAGTATTTCGACGGCGTAATTTACTGTGCCTGTATTTCTGCAATTTTAAAGTAATAATATGTACTTAGATTTAAAATAATATATTTTTGGTAGGTACTACCTTAGAATTAATTGGAGGAACCCAATACATGTAGATGTTAACGTACTTAGATAATGAAAAAATAACATTATTGAATAGAGATCTCTCATAGAAAAGAACAAGCTGGAATATTCGGTGTTATTCTGATGAGTAATATATTGGTGGTGATACTTACGAAAGCAAAATTTGGTGATGCTTGATGCAGTGGCATATTATTAATCTTGTATTGGAATTATGCTGATTTAAAGTTTCCTGAATTTTTTCCTTGAGCAACCTCAACTGCAAGACGACGTGGATGCATGTAGTAAAATAAATTAGATCATATCCAACAACTATCGTCAAAGCCAGCCAGGTGTAGTAGGTTTGGGAGATTAGCATAATAGCGTCTATCATCTCCGATTTTGGGATGTAGCTTTCAATAATCAAACCAGTATTCGAAATAACTACAGATTTTAATAAGTACAGATATAAAAGGAGGACACTAGCAGCGATCACTGCAGCTTGAATATGGGTCGCTCTCTTATAAATTTTTTCCGTGCTTCTAATGAAATATTTTCCAAAATTATGGTAGTCCCAAAATTTGTTTAGTATTATGTTTAGCATGTTATAAATTGTTGGTTTTTGCGTTATTAAAAGGAGGTATTTTAGCAACAACTAGAATGAGATTTGTTAAAGAATTTATTTTTAGCTTCTTAAATTAACTTACTTGCAATAAATAGAAGACTGACTGCAATGTTTTCACGTAATAATCGATCTCGATGTAGAAGAAATTAATAAGAACATCTACGAGTATCGTAATTAATACGATATGATTGAAAATTCGGAATAAAATTAATTTTCTAGACGCAACAACTTGAGTTTCTCCCGTTAGTTCTAGTAAATTTAACGTTATGTGTAACATATCAATCTTGGAGAAGGACTTCATGTCTGTGACAATCACGTAATCGCTACTGAATGATATTAAACGTCAGACTACATGCACAACAACATGCAACAATTACAAGCTATTATATCTTGTCGAGACGAAAGTTTACCGCCTGAATATAATCGGTATGCTCAGGCTAATTATTTGTACGAAGGAATTATACTATTAATCGTTCTCATAAATAAATTCGAGTAAATTTAAACGCTATATATTTTTTAATTACATTCTAAATTATTCGTTTAATATATTTTTACTAACGGTGTAAAACGAGAATGTTTTCCGTATGACCTGAAATAATTTTAAAAAATTCGTTGAGTCAGTATTGAGAGAGGAAGAGGAAGCATCCTTACCGAGCTGAAGGTGTCCACGTTCATTTCAACGATCCCCCCAACAGACATATATCTCTGCCTTTGAGCTTGCATCATGATTACCAGTAAAGATTTCTGTATCTTGATATCCTGATCGTACCAGCACGACGAGTATATGGCATTGGAAATATCTCTTAACTAAAATTTTTATTAGGTACATAATACACGATTTACAAGGAGGAAATTTGACCGACCTCGGAGACGAGGATATCTGCTGGAAAGGCGTAATATCCAAATTCGACGTATAAAGCCAGGTTGTATATGAAGGAGGCTAACATTTCTCGTGATTCCGCTTTTCTGAAATAAAGATAGAACAAATTAATATGTCATTCGTTAGATTCGGATTAGGTACCAACCTTAAGATGACTATATATAGCTGGCAACAGCAAGTGGCTAGAGTCACGATATAATGGAAAAGAAGCATCCAAAAATATGTCGAACTAATTCGTTTAAATATCCTGAAATTTTTAAGTTTTAATTTTATTATTAATTAACCGATCAGATAATTACGATATCAAAAATTGATGGTGTTTGATGTAGTCGTAAATTCTTTCCGGTGTAGTTCTGACGGTTATTCGCCTGAATACGTGATTTAAAAGCTGCAACTGCGAAGCATATTGGAAGGTGTAAGCGAAATAGACGAAATCACACCCGAGAACTATAGGTATAGCTGCGCCTAAGGTGTAGTATTGGCATCCTAGGACTATTGCTTCTAAAACGATGGAATCCGGATAGATCCAACAATCGTACATAAATCTCGCGCTCTGATCGAGGTAAGGCCTCAACCAATACATGAATACGACAAAGAACATAGTTGAAATTAAATAGCGCTGAGCGAATTTCACGAATGTGAATCTAATTTTTATTCTCCGGGAAACTTTGCCTTGAAAATTTTTGTAGTTCCAGAATTTTGACCTGTCATCTAGTATGTTTTCTATTCGAGATTTGTTGTTGATTATGAAGAGATATTTTAATAATATCTGGAAGGTTAATTTTTTGTTTGTATAGGATGAAAATTCACTTAAATCACTTACGTGGATCAAAGTGGAGACTCCTTCGATAGTCTTCATGTATCCTGCTCCCGCCGCGTGTCCCAAATTAAGTGTAGTAAACCATATAGCTATGATTAAAGTTGTGACGTTAAAACACCGCCAAATTTGTAGTTTAATCGAGTTATAATGCATATATTCCCCTATGAGTTTTAAAAAACTCAGACCTACTCGCAGTATATCATCATCCATTTCTCTGTGCGTCCGAGGAATCTTAATATCGACTGATAATTACACACAAGTTCCCAGGTAATTTATATGTATATGGCATCCATACAATTTTCCCCAGCTTAATTGTGCTATTACTAGGAAATTAATAAGGCAACTTTGTTAATATTGAACAGAATTTATTTACTTATTTTACTTTTTTTTT
>SMLS01040525.1:0-11497 GCA_004785975.1 Popillia japonica | reverse complement strand
CTTTTTATTTTTAAGTACGCAATCATCAATATATGAACTAATGACATTCTGTTTTATAAGATACGAACTGGTTTAATGAAAACTTGGAGCGTTTATCTAAGTTTGCAAAATAGTGAAACAATTATGGATGGTTTCAAATTTGTGGCCTTTTGGATTAAGACAGAAATTTTGTGCATTTGTAGTCTGGTCTAACTGATACTGGTACAATACATTCTTTAAAATCTCATTAATATGTTTGATATAAAGTCAATAATTGATTCGCAAAGATTGGCTTATTTGTGAGAGACATTACCAAAGAATAAAAATGGGTGTGCCCATCGTGTGGTGGTCTTTTCCCGGAAATGGCTCAATGAAACCTGTATCTCAAGAGTAAGGAATGCAAAACATTGTAACAAAACCCTAAATGAATTTTGTCTGCAAGGGGTCGCTTGCATTACTTTCATTTCGTTCGCATTTGGTGTTGTCTTTCACTTCTGACCGTTGATCTAATTTCCTAGAGTTTTACAGAAGACCAAATGGAATGAAATGAAGATTGGAATACGATTGTTTTGACTAATATATCCAGATTATGTTTGAGTATATGCAGGATCACTAGGCTAGAGTGACACTACCACACGGTGTAGCAAAAGATCTGATCTACATGCCACGATCGTTGGAGTTATGGTGTAGAGTGCTTGCTTATCTTGTCAAAGCTCTTAGGACTTCTTGCTAACAAGTGTTTTATCAGGATAATGCGTAAAAATAAAATTGTGTTAGTCTGCTTGGACCGTAATCAAGAAAATTTGTGAACATGGTCTCAAAAGTATACCAATCGTCCATGTATTATACACATCTACAACATTATGAATAGAGGGTCATTAAGTAGATAGTGAGGAATAAGACTTCCATACCAAATTATATTATTAAGTTCAATTACCTTCAAAATTCCATTCGTTATTCAAATTTATATCTAGTCAATAAAAGAAATGCAAAATTACAAAGTACAAATTCAAAACCATTTTATTTCATTATGATGGCACTTCACATTCCATAGATTAGCAATCTTATCAAAATTAGTAGTTTTGATATATTCTCCATAAGCAGAAATAACAAAAAAGATTTTACTCATAAAGCTGTGTTTAATTCCTTACATTAAAACTTGTTTTCCATAAATCTGTAATTATTTAGTAGTCGGCTGCCAGTTATTAAGATGTTAGAATTTTCAGAACTTAGAAACTTGTACCAAACGTCTAATCCACAATTTATATTGTACCTATTCACAAATTAACGAATCAGGATATAAATTAGCTTTTAAAAACGTATTAACAGCAATGAATCATATTCTCTTAGATGTATACCTTACGGTATGAACGAACAAGTAAGAATAGCCATTATCATGATAAATTGTATGTACAGTGCAGCGCTGCGTAACGTCTAAAAAATTCCACACGTCTCGGCTTTAAATACTATTCACACAACATAAATATAAATTTTAGATTTAATGATGGCCTGCAATTAATGAGTGTAATTAGAATTAGATGAATGTTTGTCTACGTATACTTTAATGTATATGTAAGCAGATACGAAATTGTATGTACAGTCTGTATTAACATACAATTAGTAAGATCATAGATGCGATTCTAACAGAGATATTTTTAAGATTTATGTTTTACTTTCTACAGGATGATGCATTTAACCGCTAAAATTATAAGGTCTTCCAATTTTAAAATATTTGGAATTGTTTGATTAGAAATTTATTTTTTCGGTTTGAAGTCTTTGCATAACTGCGAAAAGATTGTTTTATATTGTTTTCAAGAGTATACTACGACTAGAATTAGAGTCGGAGTATCAATTTGGAACTAAACCTTGATGCTAGTGCTAGAGCTTTACCATATATGGCCGATTTACTCTGTATATTCTAGAGGAGATTAATCAAAATGCTAAGCAGTATGCGCTTTACTTTTTAACGCCGTTGAGTTAATGTTTGCTTTCTGATATCCTTGGAGCGAATTATTTCAGGCTAAATGTTTACACGGATGAACTTTCATTAGTACAATATTAAATTGTCTTTGTATTTGACAGTTCGAATAAATAAGTATTTCGGAGTGTTTACATGTACATCTTCTTTTCTTTTTTTAGTGATTGAAAAGATCATAGTTGTTAACTTAGGCGATTCTGTTAAAAGTGCCTTCGCCTGATTTTGTGCTGGTATGGTCCTGTCTATTCTGCAATTCTTAATTACTTGACCCTTCTGAGGGTCTTTTGGAGACCATGACAAGATCAGGTCCAATAAAAGACATTCTTCGGTTTCTTTGGCAAGCTTTTTTTTCTGCTCCTTTCAATCTCTTGGTAGCTTGGGACCCACTATGGAATAACGTGGTTATTGTGTTCCAATTCCTGTAAATTGCATATAAATTCATGCAATAGAGTAGACTAGTGTATTTGGACGTACTTCAGCTTTTAACGTTTTAACTTGACTGTCCGTAAAGATACTACATGTTATGTAGATAGTTGCGAGCTTCTTTACTCTCATGCGCACTTCAGGGTGGTAGTTAGTATGAAATGACTTCTATCGCTGCGGTGAGACAAAGCTGCATCACTCCTGTGACGTTTAGGCAAGTATCTCGATTTGTGGCAGCTGTTGTTGTGCAGTCTTATGTGTCGTTTTTGACCACCAAACCAGAGCGGCATAGGTGATTATAGGTCTTATAATTTTCGTAAATGACCATAAGATTATTTGAGATTTGAGACCCCAGGACTTATCAAACAACTTTCGGAATACTAGCGATGCCTTAATGGCCGTTTCCGTAACTAATTGATGTCTTCTCCTCGTATACGGGAAGATAGTAATCTTCTGGGAATTTATACGAAGGCTATAATTTTGATACCAACTAAACCTGTGGTGGATAGCTCTTTGCATAAGTTGCGATAACTGATTGATAATTGATGGAGTATATGATTGATATGAATATGTGACTGACCATGGAACTATAGTACAAAAATGCATATAGACGGTCGGTTTGAAAGAAATTCTTAGGTCGGACTCTTCATTGTGAACTAAACAACTTCAACAAGCTTTAGTGCATCTTGTTAATTGTGACATCATTTACTACGTTGGAAATATCTAAAGATTTGGGAACATCCTCTGCGACATTGATATTCATATGACTTTCGAAGGTTATGATCACTTTTCGGTCATGAACACATGGCAAGAAGGTATATTAATGAAGTTACCTCTCCTTACCATATCAGCACATTTCAAAGGAGATGGCAATACATTCGTTTGTGAAAGACTCGTTTAAGTTTTAGGCTATTTATATATATTGGTGATTGGTGGTCAGATTAAATAATCATTACATAGTTAATGCCAAGCCCTTTTCTCCTCACACTCAAACTTCTTTGGAATAGGATGCTTTGAACATTGTGTGTTGTGTGTAACTCGTAAAGAATACATACATATGTACCTAAAGATGTTACGTCGCCCAAATACCGTATTTTCAATAAGTTTAGCTTTCAAAGAGCAAGTTTTGTTTTCAAAAAGTGCTTATCTCCCATCTTACCTAACTTTGTGTAGGATGTTGAAAGTTGGCAAATTTCAGTTTTTACGAAATTCATATTAAGAAAATTACAAAACCAATGACAAAATATTATTTTAACAAAGTATAGGTACCTACTTAGATTTTATATACAGGGTGTCCCATGACATGACTGCCAAAACCTAAGGATGTGTTATTGAGGCAATTTTAAGTCAAAAATGTCTAATCAACATGTGACCAAAACTCTGTCGCAACTGATCTACAAGCATTTGAAGTTATACAGTAATACAAATAATAATTGATTAAAAAAAGTCGTTTTATTGATTTAGTTACTCAAAATGCCCACCTAATTGTTGTATACATAGTCTAGCTCTTCTTAGAATTGAAGTGGTAGCTCTGCTAATAGTCTCAGTATCAGCACGAATAGTTTCTGCAGCATCGAGAATTCTAGCAACAAGTTGTTCCCTGGATTCAACATTTTGTGCATAAACCAAATCTTTTAGCCTACCCCATACAAAGTAATCCAGTGGATTAAAGTCTGGTGACCTTGCTGGCCATGCAACTGCTGAACCTCTTCCAATCCACCTGTTTGTATAATTTTCATTAAGAAAATCGGTTACTTGTATTCTAAAGTGCGGAGGCGCGCCGTCGTGCTGTATCCACATTCGTCGTCTTAGATTAAGAGGAACATCATCCAGTAAAACTGGAAGGTCGTGTTCTATAAAACGTAAATAACGAATGGCCGTGAGACGTTCTTCCAGTATAAACGGACCGATGAGACGAGTGTCTATAACGCCACACCAAACATTCACCGAAAATCTATCTTGAAAATAAGATTCTATTACTTGCCGTGGGTTTTCTAATGCCCAAGAGTGTGAATTACTGATGTTGTTGATGCCGTTTCTGTTGAAGGAGGCTTCATCAGTAAACAATATGTTCCGACAAAACCTTCGATTTCTCAGTAACCAGCGACTAAATTCAAGTCTTGATGCGTAGTCGGCAGGTTTTAAAGCGTGAACAATTAAGTCGTGGTAAGGGTACAAACCGAAATTGTGTAGAGTTCCCCATACTCTCATGCGTTAAGTGTGTTGGCTATTCTTCGGACACTAGTAGAAGGCTGATCGTCTACCATATTAAGGATTGCTTCTTCTTGAAGAAGTTCCTGTTGAATTGGACGTTCTGAAGTAGCTGCAGGAAATTTACCTGTTTCTCTTAAACATCGATGGACATTGCTAAAAACAGTTCTACAAGGCAGTTTACGAGTGGGAAATCGTCGACGATATTCACGAACTGCTGCTCGTGCACTTCCATTACATAATCCATAAATAAAGTGAATATCGGCGTTTTCTTCATTCGAAAAAGTGAACATACTTTGAGGAGTATTTTAATCTTACACAAGACAACGACGGGCCAAATTAACTTATTTGACGTTTTATGTGACATTAAATAATAAATATGACTCAGTACTACACCGACTTATTGATAACAACAAAATTACCACCGGCACCTGCACTGTTTGCATTAGTGGGGTTATATAAAACTTCACTGGCTTGTAGGGCAGTTACGACAGAGTTTTGGTCACATGCTGATTAGACATTTTTGACATGAAATTGCCTCAACAATACATCCTTAGGTTTTGGCAGTCATGTCATGGGACACCCTGTATATTAAAAATTAAATAAATCGTCTGATAAAAACAAATCCATTATTTTTGCAATAGATGGGTTGATGAATATGTATCTCGCGTTGTATGAGTGCGATCGGGCTTTGCCAGATGGCGTTAGAAATATACGATCTCTTACTAAAAGAAATATTCCAGGCAGTTTTTTATTATTTGACTCGATGTTGTATGAGAAAATCCGCCGCGTTCTACAGTTTTTTTTGGTGAAGGCGAAAACGTGTGTAAATAGTGTTTATGGTCCTGATACTGTAGCAGCCAATAACGCACAATTTTGGTTTTATCGATTCTGTTATGGCAATTTGGACATCAAAGATGCACCACGCTCTGCACCACCTTTAGCCGTCATGTAAGCACTGTTTCGATTGCCCAGGAGCTTAAAATTGCACAAAAAACCGTTTGGAATTATTTGAGTAAGGATGGCTACAAGAAGAATGTACCTATAGGTGCCGCATAAATTAAGGCAAAAAATCTCATGAACCAGATTTCCATCTGCGAATCGCTGTTGAATCGCAACAAAATTCACCCATTTCTAAAGCCCAAGGTGACATTTGATGAAAAGTGGGTCACTTACAATAACGTCAAACGAAAACGGTCGTGGTCGAATCTCAGTGAGCCGCCGCAAACATTGGCCAAGCCAGGATTGATGGCGAAGAAGATTTTGCTGTGCGTTTAGTGGGATTGACAGGGAATCATTTACTACGACGTGCTTCTTATGACCAAACTCTTAATTAAGACCTGTACTGTCTATTGAAACAAACAACTGAACCGCTTGAAGGGAGCAATTGCTCAGAAGCGGCCAGCTTTGACCAATAGGAGAAGAATTGTGCCTTATCACGACAACACCAGGCAACACACTTTAGTCGTGGCTCACCGGAAGCTCCGGGAGTGGGGTTGGGAGGTTCTTATGCCTCCGCCTTATAGTTCGGATCGAGCACCAAGTGATTACCACCTGTTCCTGTCTATGGCGAATGAGGTTTCTATGAGAGAGGCATAATAAAATTACTTTCGAAATGACAAGTCATCGAAGAAAACGGGGGCTTATTTGACCAAAATTCTTAAATTTCGTGTAAAAATAATGGATTTTTTTGCTTCAAATTGACCTATTATTTTATTTACACAAATTATACTTATGGATTTGATTATACGATTTTAATTTCTGATTACTGCGCTCAAAATAGTCAAACCACCTGCAGAAAGTATTCAAATTTGATTCCCAATTGGCGATTAAACCATCACATCGGCTCCAACATTTGTTTCTGTGGTTCAGGGTGCTTAAGAAGATACTGAAATATATTATTAGACCGCAACATTCTCTAATGAATGTCACGTTCATTTCTGTATACGGGATGGTTGAGGTTTCCCTATTCTAAAATTCTTTAAGGTAGGCTCAAAACATTTTGTTTATTGGTTTAAAATCACGCAATTTGCATTTTAAATATAAATCTTACATAACATTCACTTTGTACTAAGTACATAAATCACAAATTAAGACTTTCTGACAGTAATAAATATCAATAAATTTTGTCAAGCATATACTTCTACTTATCTATCTATCTATCTTTTTTTGGTTTTTTCGCATTTAATCACTACTCACATTGCGTTCACGAAATTACTAACTTTGAGGTTATACTTAACCATAGAGAACATAGTGTAGAGCAGAAACTCCCGTATATAGTTTTGTACTAGTGTTTTTACGCCATCTCTTAGGACTTGCAGGTACTAATAATAGTAAACGCGGGAATTTATAAATCCCCTTTTAAATTTATATTGCAAATTTAAATTTAATTACTTATCTAGTTTCAGATATTTTTCCCCTTTTTAAGTTATTTGACCTAAATAGGGGAAAAATATCTGAAAATAGATAAGTAATTAAAGGCCAGAACAATACATGTAATTGCGAATTTAATAAATTCCAATGCAATATTATTCAGTTATTATTTCCACAGAACAGCGATGAACTAAAGTGGAAATAATAACCAAATAAAATTGTTCGTAAATGTAGGAACAGTTCTAGTTGTATTATAGGTTCTAAAAAATTAAACAAATAACTTCCTAAAAGTTACTTTTTAATTTTACTATAGACTCGAGCTTGTACATAAATGGGGTTATTTAATGATATTCTACTTTTTCTGCTTTTAATACCAGTCACTGAACGGATGATGGCAATGGTAGGTCATCTATATACACATCCTTCGCAATAGGAGAACCTGAATAAAAAATAAGAAAAAATAGAAATAATGTACATTACTAGAACTAGTGCATTATGGATAAATAATACAGTATTTCTTAATATGTACAATTTTTACCTTTGCTTGATCGCAATTTACTTGGAAAATCGGATTTTTCCATTAACATGATATATGATCTCATATCAGCCTGCGTAATGCTGATGGCAAATTTATCTCGATCTATAAATTTCATGTGGCGTTCAATTATTCAAATCTCTCATTTTCACATAAAGTATCCCAGTGTGTAAATATATCTCAATATTTTACAGGGTTAGACAATGAATCTCTTGCCCACTCTGGATCTTCACATCCTTTATAGGCATTGTCTAAAATAATATATAACCTGTATAATAATTATTAAATTACTCTTATACCTATTTAGACTACTTACCTTACCAGTAAAAGATGCGACAACAAAAGCACAAGAATATACACGGCAAAAGATAAAACCAGAAGAAAAAAAAAAGAACGAGAATACAAGACCACGAGGTGTAAAACATTCCAATATGGAAGGAGGTTAATAATTCGTTTTCCGAATTTCAACGAACGAGCAATTTTAAAAGTACGTGCTGCCATCTAGTATGACTTGCAGGTAGTTCAAAGATTTTCTATCCTTGTCTAGCAATGTTGTTACAAGTCGTGCCATATAAGATTCTACCCCATGTACTTAACGTATTGCTTTCCCAAATTACACTTGCCTACTTACGACTATGATATATTTACTTTTTAAGTGTTACTTATAACCACTTATACCTTATAACACTTAAACTTATTGTTAGATTGTTAGGTTAGATAACTATTAACAGTTGCTGTTCTTGTATATTGCATTGTACGTTTTAGCTTTTGAAGGGAAAGTAGAAGCAAACACCGTAGACCTTACTGTTTTTGAAAGATTCATCGATATACATTACTTGTTTGTAGCCTAGCTCTGATAAATATTCCGTTTTATTGCTAACTTCGTCTAGTTCAGGCAGTGTGAGCGAGGATATTGCAGCCGCGCAGCGTATATTGCATGCATTCTGCAATAATATTCATACTATCATACGGGCTGTATGTATAGCAGCGAGGCGCACACGCTACATTACCTAGAATAAGAAATTAATCTTCAATAAATTATTGCTTCAATTAATTTCTGCGTATGCCTCCTACGATGTCGGTCGGGCAGAGCGGCTCCATTCTGTACCGATAAATCACCCGACGGGAAGAAAACGGCGTGATTTAACGCTGCGCAAACGTACAACACTACTTAATATTTATTATTAATATTTAGCGTTAACATCGGTTTTGTTTGAATTGCCAAGATATGACCTCGACCGCTAGCTATGCAACTCACTACTTGCAATGCTCTACTTATAGGAAGGTAGTGTTGCATGCTCTTGTTACACCAGTGCTTATAAAAGTAAGGGCATATGTGTGTACAATCGGAAAAAGTTGGACATTTTAAGTTGCGATTTATTCTAGGCGAAAGTTATCATTAAAACACGCATTGCACAGCTAGTTAGCTTTTAAAATAATGTAGATAGAACCTGAAACACTTCATTGGCTGAGAGTTGAATAAGAACTTAGAACTTAGTTACGACAAACAAGAATTGTTGGCTGTTTCTCGAGATTCTTATATATTCTTAACGAGTATTAGTATTTGAAGTTTTTTATACAAAAGTTGCAGAAGGATTGTTTAAATAATCAAAGATGCTTATTTTTCCCCTGTCGAAACCAGAAAACGCATCATAAATGTACGACGATATACATTATGTAATGAGCATTCAATGACAGGTATTAAGACAAGAGTGTTGTAATAATAACCATTAAATGCGAGTTGCATACACTTCTTTCTACGACCACATATTAAAACATGATTTTTTGAAAATTTAATTAATAATAGAATTACCCCTTACAAACAAAACTATTAAATTAGAACTCGGAAATGTAATAACATATTAAAATTTAAAAAAATACAACATATATAACTATTCTCTTGGATTAATAATAGATTTATTTAGTTTCATTAATAAGTTTTGTATAGGACAATTATTAAAAGATAATTGTGGTATTTCTGGTATAATATTTGCTGATGCTAACGCTGATCGAACAATATTTATGGAATTGTTAGTGTGGTTGTATTCAATTGAATTTAAAACTTGATTGGCTACATTGACTTCATTTTGAAACGATTAATCAATGTAGTTTTCAGTATCTGTATTGCTTTTTACAAATATATCATTCAACTAGTGACTTTCCATTTTCTGTATTGTTTTATTAAGACGTCACTACCCTTATCAACTAATAGCGTTTTCCACTTGGTAATTTAGTGCGCACTACAAGTGCACAAAGCCAGTGCTAGCTATTTTTCTCGGCCAAGCATTGTAGAGTAGACACAAGGCCTGTTCGTTTGCGTTGCTGGAACTGCTCAATATCACTTTTGTCAATATTCGTACGTTCGTTTGAAATTTAGCTGCTGACAGGTGTTTTCGACACTCGTTCGTTTGCATTCAGCAACTTGCTGTATGTCAGAAATAGCAAGCTATACTTGCTCAAGCTCCAAGGGTCGAGCAATAATAGCAGATCATAACGCTCACGTGTTATACGCAAGCGCAAGACTGTAATACAGTTTTTCGAGGTTATTGTGTTGTTAAAGGTTCAAAAAATGGCAATATGAAATACAATAATAAAAGCCTATATGAAAGATGTGGTAGATGGATACTATTTACTAGAAACAGAAGGTGGGGAATCAATACATATTTGTTATGGAAATTTTAGATTAGTATTTTAGAGGGCGACTATAGATTACCGGTTGGTATAATCGACATCGAAAACGGAACGATAATACCAATACGTATCGGAGATAAATTTTTGAAATTAGTACTTCCAGATGCAGAAGAGAATACCGAAAGTGAAGACATAACAGATAATAGTTGCAATAATATATTCAACGAAAAGCAAGTTGCAGATTGGACAGAAGACTCAACAAAGTTGTTAATAGATTTATACAAAAGATAAAAAAAATAGTAGAGGAAAGGAAATTAAAAACATTCAAAAGGATGTGGGGAACCATGTACCGGGATGAGGTAAACAGATACGGCTATAATTACACCTCTCTTCAATGCCAAACCAAATGGAGAAGCTTCGAAAGGGCATATAAAAATAAAGTTGACAATAATAAAAAAGCTGGTGGGGGACGTAAGGTATGCGCTTTAGAAAAGTAAGAATTTTTAATGTAAATAAAAATCGGCTTTACTAAAACGGATATTTTCGCAGTGAGTTGAATGATATATTTGTAAAAAGAAATACAGTATTTCCACCTTGTGTAATGGATGCAGAAATGATAAGGGATCGTGAAGATCTTATGAATGAAAAAGGAATTAACCATGAATTATCGTAAGTTTACATATGAAACACATTCTTTTAGCACTTAAATTGATACATTCCACAAAGTTTGACATTGGGCTTTTGCATGGGGTAATGTAAACATATATCCTGTTTCTATGTTCATATATATATATATATACTTACTGTATTTTTTCCAGCAAATCTTCTACACCAGCTACGTCAGTAGAAAATGAAAAGACTGTAGACGAGACTATCCCCATATGTACTTCAAATTCAAGGAGTAAAAAATCGAGAAACATACGTGCAGAGGTGGAAAAATTACGAGAAGTGATTGAAAAAAGAACTGAAGAAAAGAAAGTAATGAGAGTAATGATGAGAAAAGATTTGAACAAAGAGAACGAATAATTAGGAAATGCAAAGAAGAAACGATATTCTTGAAGACTTTTTACATCGAAAATACTAATTTTTTTTATTCCTACATAGATATATTTTGTTTTATATCCAGAGTTTATTTATTATGTTACCTTTTTGTATAATTTATTAGAATGATTTTTTTTTTGTAAATAAATTTGGGTTTCTTAAAAGTTTCATTTTGTATATTTTATGTTAAATGCTTTGAAAGAAAACGCGTATACATGGACCTTTAAATGTATATTAAAAACAATATTGTAATACATCTCAATGAGCAGCAAGAATATTGGCAACTTCATCGCGTATATTTTGCATTTGAAGATTAGCCTCTCCAT
>SMLS01040516.1:0-14314 GCA_004785975.1 Popillia japonica | reverse complement strand
TTATTTTGTACATTAACGATTTGAGCACTGTTTCGCAAAATTGTAATATAAACCTCTTTGCGGATGATACACTCGTGAGTATTTATGACAGTGATATCGAGAGGGCTATTCGGAGAATGAACTATGAACTGGGTAATATTTCTGAATGGTTGAAAATAAATAAGCTTAAGCTCAATACTTCGAAGACTAAAGCTATGTTAATAGGAAATAGGGTTCCTAGTGTAATAAATTGTAATATTTTTGTTGATGACGTCCCTATAGATTTTGTAAATGAAATTAAGTATTTAGGGGTAGTAATAGACAATAGTCTATCGTTCAAGAATCATGTAGATTTTATAGTGAAGAAAGTAGCTAAGAAGATTAGTTTTTTAGGTAGGATTAGTACTAAGTTAAACACATGGACAAGAACACTTGTGTATAAGACTATCATTGCTCCACACTTTGAATATTGTGCTTCAATTTTGCTTTTAATTGGTGAATGCTTTTAATTGGTGAATGAATTACAATTCACAATTCATTGGTGTATAAATTACAAAAATTACAAAATAGGGCTATGAGAATAATTTTGGGATGTAGTAGATATACAAGGGTTACACTCATGTTGGATATATTGCAGTGGCTTAGTATTAGACAAAGAATTTATATGAACAGTTTACTTTTAATTCATAATATAGTCAATAATAATCTTCCTGAATATATGAATAGGTTTATTGTATATAATAGAGATATTCATATTTATAATACTAGAATTATAAATAATTTTAGGTTACCGTTAAATAGAAAGTTTTCCTCTCAGAATAGCTTGTTTTATAAGGGATTGAAATTGTACAACGAATTACCAGATAGAGCTAAACAGGCGGGTAATAATATTGGTAAATTTAAGAAGTTTTGTATTATTATTATTATTATTATTATTATACTCTAATTATCTTGAAAGTGAATTTAAGCAGATGTATGAACCAATTTTGTCTCATATCTTGTCCCCTGGCACAAGCTTTTATTCTAACGCGTCCTAGTTTCTGAAAAAAACCAACATTATTTTGCGCGTTCTTTATATACCGTTAATGTTAGTATCCGTACAAGTAAGTGCACGTAGTGCAGTGGACTGAATGTACTCCGAAAAATTAGCATTGCATATGAAAAAGATAATACATATGTTTGGGTTACTGAAATCTACTAGCTCATTTACTAGTACTCGTGTGTTTCTAAAAACACAGTAGTCTTAGATACAAATAAGTTTGATTATATTTGATTTTGGTGTAGTATCTGTAAGTATTAAATTACATCTCAATTGTCTGGCAATCAATAATATAGTATCAGTAAGCATACTACTGTTTGTTGTAAGGCATTTACCGTTAATTTCTATTTCTCGTTCTAATATTACTATTCTTCTTTCTGAAGGACATAGATTTTTGTATAAGTAATTGTCTTATCTTAAAATGTATAAAATGTAAGTTGATGACACAGACACATATTTCTAGGCTTTTCTGTGATTCTAATCCATTACAATCTAATTTGTGGAAGAGAAAGAACCCTAAAGAATTGAAAAGTCCGATGATATTTCAATCAGACCTCATGTGAAGAACATCTGGTACGCTAGGCGAATATCCATCGACTGCATCAACTATTACAGGCTACATATATGTACATTCGATATGTACACTTAAATGCGCCATCGAATTACTAATTCAATTAATACGATCCGCCAGATCCTTTTTATCTCATCTCGTCTATGGAGCATAATTGCTTTGGCATTGTCATATCGGAACAAATTTCTACGATGAATGCGGATCAGACTATAGAAGAATAACGAACCGAGTCGATTTGCGTATTTTTTACTAGACTTTGGCATCATTTCTGTTCTTTATTCAGTGCCTTCATTCATTTACGTATTGCATCCTACTGCAATATCGTATCTTTCTTTGCTATATCAGATAGATATGAGTGTTAGTATACAGAGTAAACAAATGGAAATGATTACCACGTGGCGTTACATTGAATTTTTCAATTGGTAGTCAACACATATGTATGAGTAAGTCGTTTGTCAGATGTGCTTTTGTATGTTTAAATTAAGATTACTCATTACTGTGATACAGGATTAAGTTAATAGCGCAATATTTCCTACAGTCTGTAATATTGTAACAAAGCCTAGAAAATACATTTATGTACAATTTGCACAAAATACAGTAACAGTTGCAGTAACAGTCCAATAAATAATACAGCTTGGAAGCCGCTGTATCCATTACCGATAAAAAATATTTAACTGATTTTCTAGATTTATATAGAGTATATTGAACTGACCAATATCATCCTATAAACCCTAGCTGGCGTAGTTACTAAGACATTATCCAAAACTCTTCGTGCAATTTGTAACTGTAGCAATTGTTGTCAAATATATGAAATAAGAGTTTAAATAATGGCTTCTAAATATCCAAACGAGCTCACAGCTAAGCTAACCAATATCTTTTACTTATTAGTCTACACTGGAAATATTATTGTAAGTCTACCACTACATTATTGGATTTGTGTGGGAGAAAACAGCATATTGTGGTTTTCAGCCTTGTTAGAATTGTTTTTTGGTGGTCGGAAATCGTTAAAAGTAAGATAAAGTAAAAGGTATGAAAGTGTAAAATTTTAGTCAATTTTCGTGTAGTAAAAATAGGTCACATTCAATATTTACATTTGCAAGTTATCAGTGCTAAAAGAGGATAGTGACAAAAAAGATATGTCATCATTTGCGTCGCAGATACATACTTTGATATTATACCGTTTCAATGAATGTATCTTGTTCAAGAGTGTCAATATTTTTGGGGAGAGTAAAAGAACAGAAAATAAAATATAAGAGTTTGTATACAATTACATATATATAAAACAACCTCCTTTTATTACGTTTTATACGAAATGCCGTTGGATATAGTAGCTATTACTGTGGTATCTGACAGTTTAAACAAAAATGTTTTAACACTTTTTTGTAGTAAACGAAGGTTTCTGCAGAAAAGTCTAACAACACTATTATAGTTGTCATAGTTTTTTAGTGTTACTAATTAGAAATGGCGCTATGTGGTACCATATTTACATATATCTGCTCGCCAATGAGGAAATGCTACAAAATCCGTACTATGTATAACTTTGTTTCACTTCCATTCGCGGTGCTTATTACATGACATTTTGTAAACAAATAACAATTTAGTTATTTCAGGGGTTCCATAATTTCAATCCAAGCACCTTAATGCTATGTTTCCATCAAAATTCTTTAATTTTAAGTCGATCATTGTAGTGTATTTGTTTGGAAAGCTTGATTACTAATTTCTAGACTAGTAGTAGCCTTCCACCGATAAAGTTTAGTTATCAGCTTTAAGCTGCTATAATATTTATTTTAAAACATAAAAAACACTTACAACATACTTATGTGTGTACTAAAATAGATATGGGGAGCTCGTGTCTCTGCAGACCAACATTTTACAGTGACACTACAGAAAATGCAATCGGTTTAATCTAACGCGAATTTTTCTACAGGTTATGTAACCTAAGGTATACACCACTCTCCATAATTATTTACCCACCTTCCAAAAGGTAGTTTTGAGTGAAGCACCAATATAAAAAAGAAACTACATTCTATTGGTTAAATACGTATCAATTCGAAAAATAACAACAAAATTCTGAATAGAAAATAAAAGAAAACTACGAAAATAATTAAATATTGCTCTCGTCTATGTGACCTTCTTTCCGCCGTATGATTTCTTAACGCAATTTGCAGGTCTATGTGTCTCCACGCTGTTTGTAGTTCGTCGAACAATGTTCTTGTCGATGTAGGAGCCGATCATCGAATTTGTCGGTCGAGATGGTCCCATAAAAGCTCGATGGGGTTGATGTTTGGACTCCGTGCAGGCCATTTCATAATTGTCAATCTCCCATCATGTTCCATTTGATTGAGGTAATCACGGCATAATTTCGAGGTGTGTTTCGGATCATTATGAAACACGAAGTTTTTGCCGATTATGCGTGTTCCCGATTCGTACTAAATGCCATACAGTGGTCCCGTCAAAACACCCCCAAATCATGACAGAACCTCGCCCATGATTAACTGTAAGCACTACACAGGGTTCGGCTAATCGTTCTCCATCTGATCTCCGAACAAAAATTTGGGCTCATCGGTCCACAACACACTTCCACTGTTCGATGGTCCAATTTTATGTTTTCGTACCCAATTTAACCGTTTAGTTTCATTTTGCGTGCGTAACAAGGGCTTTCTTACAGCAATTCTCCCATGTAAACCAGCTTTCTTTAAGGGTCTCTTAACCGTGGTCAGACTAATTACTTTCTGGCGATTGACGTTCGCCTCGTCGGCAATTTCTGACGCTGTTTTGCAGCCATTTCTTCTACTGATTAAAACAATGTTATGATCTTCTGTTGGGGTTGTAATTTTAGGACGTTCTGACCGTATTTTGTTTAAAATACTGCCAGTACTTTTATTTTTTTAATATTGTGTTCTCCGCGATAGTTTAAGCAGTTTCGTAATCTTCCGATTACTTTCTATATTTTATTATTTGTGTTACCTGCTGCGACAGCATGCACAATTCCCATGATTCATTACTTCGCTGAACTACCTTAAATCATAAAAGGATCTCATTCCGTTTATGATATTAAAATATTTGTTTTTAGTTTGTGTTAGAAATATACATGGGTTATCGTATGTCTTTAATGATATTTCTATTGTGGATGCACTTGTACCAGGAAATAATATATTATTATTAAGCTATACGCAAAGCTACAGGTGGACAAATAATTATGGACGATGGTGTATATGGTGAATCCTTGAATCATGAAGAATATGTATGTATATGATATTAATTCAATATACCACCGTGCATCAAACGGAAATACTATTAATAGAGGTATGTGCCCAAAGGAAAGCACTGGAAAAACAACCCTAAGGGTCAGCTGATTCATATGTTACCGATGATGTTGCAGAAAAATACTCATCCGCAAAAAAAGTGGTTAATTTTCTCAGATAACGCCAGTTTTGAACTAAATGATAATGATAAAAATGTTTTTGTAATAATTTCTAGCGATTGAAGAAATGATAGTTGCACTTAATTATAAATGGAGTTCGCTTCATAAATTTCAGGATACTGATAGTTACTATTACAGTACATATAAATAAAAGAATAGATAAATAATTCAGATGAACTTATTAATTAGAATTATAATTCTTTAGAAAATTTTTGAGTTAAAATAAATTAAAGTAAAATTCAAAACACCAGTCTAGAAGAAAACAGCTATGTATGTATGTATAACTTGTTCCGATGTGGTTCTTAATTTTAAATAAAATGAGACTTTGTTACTTTGTTATGTATCTTTCTTTAGATTTAATTTTCAATAAAAGACGAACCTATGTGAATAATGAATTATAAAGTCTCGTAGGATAAGTCTAAGCAGTAAAAACACCAATGCAGTGTCAACTTGAGCACGGTGGACAAGGTCAATTTGCGTATACTCTTAGTTTCAGTATAACATGGACATTGAACATACTCTCTGGCTCGCATCTCTGTCTCTTTCCTTTTTTACTCTCCTAGTCTTGCTTATAGATATGACCGAACAAAGAGGTTGGGTTGGCACTTGGTCGAGGAGCGAACGGGATCTATACAATACCAACAATAATATGCAACTACAGTTGAATTGGAGGAGACCAGCTGCACAGCGAATTCGACCTGCGTTCCGGATATTTGAAACAGTTGAATGAAGGTATGGGCAGCTGCGGTAATATGTCAGGTCTTCATCAGGTGGAATCACTGACAAAGGACTGTACAATTGCATACGCAATTATCATCGTCTTTTCAGTATCAGAGGTGGATTTAACATTACTTTAAAAATATGTACATATTGTTGGACCTCCGCTTTTAACAGCTTCTTAAATAACATTTTTATAAAATAAATGTCCTTCTAAAATCGAATGTAAAAAGTAAATCAAATACGAAAAATTTGACTGTATCCTTTAAATCAATGTATTTTCTTTTGTAAATCCTATAGACCGCAGACATAAGTGAGTCGTACCATAAAAAATATGAACTCTAACAGAATAGGAAATATATAAATCCAAAACCAACGCAATACTTTTAATATAGCTTTAAACGTTACGTACAACGATTTTTTTAATTTCGTATCACACTCAGCCACTGCACCACGTATTGCAGTCTTAATTATTTTTAGACGGTTCTGGTCCAGTGACCACAATTCCTTTTGTTGCAGAGCCTTTCCTTGCCAGCTTGTTTGCTAATTCATTGTCTGGTACGCCCTTATGCCGTAGCATCCACACCAAAGTAACTTTGTTTTGTTTTGTCAGGATCCTTAGCTTATCTGATAGGATGTTAATGTTTTTAGGGCCGCCTGATTATCCGATAGGATATGAATTGGGTCACCCTTTGGTTGTTTTTCTGATGTCCTTCGGGTACATATTTCTATTGCTAGTATTTCCGCTTGATGCACTGCGGTATATTGCCTTAATATAATATAATCTTAAGGATTCAAGGTTTCACCATATATACTTGCTTCAGATCACGTCGTTCTCTTTGACCTGTTTGCATACCAGATCTGGGTTCGGATTCCACTCGGTATAATGGTAGTACAACAAACTAATGATAAATGGATTTGACTACTAGATGACCAAAATAAACAGGACGAGATCGAGAAAATATTTCAATGAATTATGCCGCTTATTCTTAGCCCATTTTTGTTTAATTGTTGATTTTTTGACTAACACAAATTATTTCGATATAGTTAGTGTCAGCAGAGTTTCTGAACTAGAAAGGATCTCTTCAAAAGTAATTTTCGTAACCGTCTAATCCTCTGTTAGAGATTTCTATCACTATCATCATCGGTACTGGCAATGCCCAGAGTCTCCGATACTATAGCAGAGCTGTCTTTTGATTTCGTATCCTGGATTTTCCTCATCTATTTTCATCCATGTTTCAAGGTCATCTCTATCTACTCCCTCAAAACCCTTAACGCTACGTCTGCTGCAGAATACATCGCGTCCTTGATTCTACACTTTTTATAAAATAATTTTAACTCGTTGTCGTCCTGTAAAACAGCACGGGTCAAACACTTTCTATATCTGCGCTTGAATGACTACAGTACTCCCTAATCCATAGGTTGGATGAGAGACGTGACATTAGGAGGCAAATAAGTCACAAGCATGTTACCATCTTCTGTTTTAAGAATATAATCGCTAGGATGCAAAGGGACGTTGGAACAAATTTTTGAAAGAACCATTGCTTGCTTGCATATTTCTTGATTCATCCAAGCATTTTTTTTGGTTATAAATAATCAACAGGAAACTATTGCATTTCTGTTCCTTTAGAATATCTTTGCTTTTTCGCTTTGCCGATACAAAATAGTTTTAGTTTAGGTATGGACTGGTGCCGCCTTTTGCTTGTACACTCACCTGAAAGAAGTTGTAGAACGATTTACATAGCGATTATATGTAAATCGTTCTACAACTTCTTTCAGGTGAGTGTACAACATAAGAGTTTTTGATGGAAGGGCTTTCCATAACAATCCGGTTTCATCCGCATTAAAGATTTGTTCGATAGTTAAACTGTGGACGGCAACAATTTGTTTAAATTCAGCGATGTATGAATTTGCAGCATCTGCTTCAGCGGTTAGGTTTCCTCCTTAAATATTAAGTTGACGAACTCCATACCGGGATTTAAACCGCTGTAACATTTAAAGAGATTTTTCAAAGTTTCGCCTTTAAATGAATTGCGACGCCAGAGTTTGTATGGAAAAACATATTTTTATGGTCAAATTTATTTGAAACTTGATATTAATATTCTTTAAGCTGATTAGCCAAATAGCGTTTTTATAAGTTCACCACTCACTGAACCGATTTTTTTTGAGTTGTAAAGCTTATATGAAAAATTATATCTTTTTGTATGCACTAATTGTACAGTTCATTAGTATTTATATAAATTTGATAAACCAATGTGTAGAATATCGTGCCACACTAATAATATATGTGCATACATACATAATAATGTTATAGTAGTATCCATGTAAATAAAGAAAACGCAGATTTAGGTTTTAGGAAGATGCTATTACATATTGGTGTCAACCGCAAACTAATGAATGATAATTAAATTAAAAATACAACGATGTAACACTTTCCTGTTATATCTAGAAATTGCAAAATAACATTTTAATTTTACTTATTTAAACATCTCGTACTAGGTAATACTTCAGACTGTTGTCAACTTCTTTATTTAACATCGAACTTCTGTACGTGTTCACCTACTATTATCAACTTATACTTGATTTGAATGACTACTGCGATTCTGCTAGTTATCGTGTATCAATAAATTATTACGTGGTTGTTTTATCAGCCAATTATGCAAATATTTATCATGCGCATATGCTTGCATAAAACTTATTATCGTTATAATAATATACGGTCTTTCTTATTGCAAATAGGGTAGAGACGTAGAAGGGTATTTGATTATACAGAGTGTATTTGAAATAAAAGTAAAGAATATTAAGAATGGTAAGATACAATTATGTAGAATATTTTATAAATATCTTTGTCATTTTTTTTATCGCAACTGGGAAGGAATTTGCGCAAAATATTTTGGATTTAAGTTTAATAAACTAAAATCTTTCCATTTTTCATAGTCTGTCTTATTTCAAATACACCCTGTATATGAAATGACTTCGAGTGAAACTTCATATTGAACTAGATCATTATGTAAATAGAGCTAAACAGCGAGCAATTGTTCCGGTGAACAAATGACAAGCAAGGAGACTTTAGGATGTGACTATATATGGTTTACTTCAATATGAACTTATCAAATTATTAATTAAAAGCTGCTTTCATAATACCATACGGTAAAATCTGTTTTATAAAACCTAAAATGCATATTATAGGGTAAATTTTTATTTTTATCTAAAAGGCCAAGGATAATGTAGATTACAAGAGCAAGCTTAGGTTTATCGCTTGTTCTATTCCTCTAACCTTAATACATTCATATGTTGGTACACACCTTCAATTAGCAACGACTTTCTCTACTTACAATTTATTACACAACAGAATATAACTTGTTTTATGAACTATTCAATTTATTTCGTGCCCTACATATACGCACTTATTGGGTTCTTATTTTTCGTGTTTTCATTTTAGATATATGTACAGTATATTGAATTAAAACGAAATTGACAACAGTTCGGTTTAATACTTCATAATCTTGCTTCCTAATTAGATAAACCCGATGAAAATATTGCATATTTTGGTTGTAGGCAAACGCAAAATTCAATTTTCTCGAAATAAAATTATGTATCTAAGTGTTAATTATATAACATATAAAAAATTAAAAATAAAGGTTATGTTAATTTGTAACACATATCCATATGTGTATGTCTAACAGTATCTTGCAATTCTGTAAATAAAAAATTCATTAGAAATTAAAGGATATGCTATTAATTGCAAGCCCTACGTGAGAAGTAGCTTTAAGAAGGTATGTACTATGATTGCTAAGAAAATAAATAACTCTAGGCGGTGGCAGGATTAAATGCTATTATATTGTACCAAATATTGTTATTAGACAAATCATAAATAATCAAGGAAAACTTTTCAACTGTTAGCTCTTTTTTTCGACCTATGCTAAATATTGTTTAACAATTTAAACCACTAACACACTAATAATAACTGAATGTCATACAAATATAGGGGTTGGGAAACGATGGACCAGATATGAGATTTATGCTAATTACCTACAATTTGTAAGGATTCAATAAAAAGTTTGTACAAACAACTATTACTTGTAAGATATCATTTATCTAATATATCTGTTAAGTAGAACTATAAATGTGATGAGTTACGTTCTAGGAATTTTATATTTAAAATTTCCAAAGTGTTCCTAATGTTTTGGTCAGGTACTGTATGTTAAAGTCGGAGGGAAGTATGTATGTTACGTACTGGCACAGCAGGACTAGCATGAATATTTCTAAATATTGCCACATGCATTTTTCACATATCGCATTGCAATGTATCGACAATTTGTTACAAACATTGCAATAATACCGAAGTAAACGTAATTAAATGCTAAAAATGTCCCCTAACATTTCAGCGGTGCATGTCATGAATTTAACAAATGCAAGTTATTAATTGAAAATAATAATTCATTCATAAATCATACACTGCTGATGAAAACTTGATTTCAAAATAATCACCATTGTACTGATAAAAATCCCATTTTATTACATACACTAATTGCACTTCGCCTATCATTAGTTACAAAAAATGTTTGATGAATAGCTTTAATAGCTTTGTCTAGCAAAACTAGCTATTTATTGAGCATTACATATTTTGAATAAGAGACATACTTGGCGTTTCCATGCAAGCGGAAATAAAGTATTAAGTATGTGAGGGATAAATGTGGGAGAGAAAAGGTGAGTTAATAATACGGAATATATTAATAGTTATTTTGATTTCTATATCATGCGTAGAGAAATATTAGAAACATGAAGATTCATTAGATACGTACCTTAAAAACGTTTCGCTTCTACGAAAACAGTGAAGTTTAGCGAGCATGTTTTGTATGTAAAAAAGCATATTTTTTGTGTAAACTTCTATTTAGGATCAAGAAAATGGTAGTAGAAATGGATTTTCATTATATGATGGAGGAAACTTAGTTAATGTCTGTACAACATATGTATATTATGTTATATGAAACTCGTCATTTCGCCACTAATGCAAGTGTCCTCTTCAGGACCAGTGTAGGCCAAAAAACCTTTTGATCAAGAAGGGTGTCAGAAGGTCATGGTAACTCGACGTGTTAACCACGCTAGAGGGAAAAAGCCTCTAACAAGAATATGCTGTTTCGTAGATGTGTAAAGTACGACTGTGCAATGAGGTGGGTCAGTCACTAGTCGTCGAAGCGCTAAAGACCGGCCTCCAAATATTGAAAAGTGGATAACCATCGTCGCGATTGCGATTCTGGGGATGTCTTTAAAGCTCGATCGTTTTCGTTACTTTTCGAGGAAAGTAGGGTAGTGACTTGCTTACAACAGATGTATGATCAAACCAAACTTTGTGGCCCGTGTGGAGGAAGTATTGAGCTAAGATTGAGTGCGTTGAAAACCGCGTCCTAACATACCCTATACAGAACCATAATTACTTACAGGAAATTTTATAGATTTTATAGGAAAAGCGTGGCGAAGATTCCTGGACGAGGGAATAATTTTGGAGATTTCGTTTAGGGGTTTGAAAATGGCTTGTTTTTCTGACGAAGAATGCAGCCGATATGATTAGTAACGCCGTGAATGAAGAATCATTGGGGAATCAAGGACTACTAGAACGCATTTTTCTGTAAGTTTAAGCCTAGTATTGCCGAAAATTTCCATAAGATTCAATATAGTGTATTTTTCCTTGCGCTGGCAATAAGTTACGTTCTTAAAATTCCGTCGATCTACTGGTCATATTTCAAGAAAAGACGCTCGTTCGTTAGGGGTTAAGCTTGGACTCCATAGTTGCATCCATATCCTTGACTATTGTAATTAACTAGCTTAGGGTTAAATTCGTGATAGTTGAGCCACGCTGTAAAAATATTTGTGGTATACATCTAGATAATATACATATAGATACCATACCAGAGACATACACAACACTGTATGCACTAACAAGTAAGAAAGTCTCAAATCTGAGATTCAGCTTGCGAGATCCATTATATTAAATAAATCTCCCTATCCCCTCCCCCTCTCAACCGCAGGATCCTCATGGACGGGCGACTACATCGATTGTGTTCACGTCCAAACACGACATCGTATTTCGTCGTTCGCGATGTGCTGTTTGTGTATGTTGTGCTGTAGCGATATCGTATGTAAGTAGGTGAGAAGTCGGGTTCCCATGGAAAGACAACGCAGTCACTAAACGTTACAAAGTGACAAAAACCACACCAGCTATTAAGTCTTTAAAGCGAATATGCCGTAATTAAAGTCGAACTGCACGCGAACCTCGCTGTTCGAATAGCAGTGCGGCTTTAAAGCTGCGAGAGACCGAGGCACACGCCCCTATTACCAGGACCGGACGAAGATAATTCTTCGATTGTGGGCGTACTCAAGCTTAGGATGTAAATTAAGCTGATATATCAAAAATTTTAATACATATATTACATTAGATATCTTGTATGAGCATGTATTTAATTTTTGTTGTATATATACACATATATAGTGCTATATTTTTAGTAAGCAATTTTGTTATTCTAACCTAGCATTCACAATTTATATTTACTGTGTCTTAAAGTAGAAAGCGTATACCGTATATGTGTTCTAAATTACGCACAATATAGGATTGCTGCAACATTATAAGCTAAAATATATACATACATACATGAGATTTTCAAACAAAGGCGAATAACAGATGTTTACCTTAACAAATGTAACATTTGTATGATACAATAAGAACATAAAAAATGTATATATGTATATCGAAGTTTTGTTGGTACGATGAAGTGTAATAAAATTACTATACATTTACAACAAAGACTATACGTAGATTTACCTTCTGAAAAGAAGGAAGGTTTTGAGGTAGAAGTTTAAACCTGTGCTCAACTGATTGCACCTGAAAAATTACAACAACTGGTTCATTTGATTCAGATAGGATTAGATGTTGTAATTACCTAGGTACATTTGTACCCTTCTAATCCGATAATTCGAACTAATGCCAGAATTGATTTAGGTGCCATAATCGTGATATCTTAAGGAACTAGAATTGCTTTTTCTAAATGCTACAACCTAAATTAGATCCACAGTTCCAAAGGATCTTTCTACGTTGACCAATCAGCAGAGTGATAAATGAACTTAACTCTACCTTTTTCTAACCGTCTCAGATAAAATACCTCCTTAAGACATATTTGGAGCGTCTGTGTTGTTTTCTCTATAGGAACGCTTTTTCTTTTGTGTCCTATTAACGTTTTTTTTCTAAGTTGACCTTTGGAACTACTGAGGGAAGATTTCAGTCCAAGAAAACGCATATTGGCTCCATGTTTTACCAGTTCTTCTGCATTAGCATTTTGGTTTCCTTCAAACCCATGTCAGAGATAGTGTTAGTAGTGACCAGGTGCGAAGCATTGTTCCGATATTCCCAAACCAATTTAGACTCGAATGATATGATATCAACACGTCTACACGCGTTGATGTTAGTAGAAATGTACAAGTAATAATATGTAATTTCGTATAGAAGATTGTTGGGAATAATCCTACCTCACGGCTTGGAAATGGCCGCTCAACTTACGTAGAAATAGATTCAGGACAGTTTAACAGACATGCTGTGTATTGATTTATCTACACGGAGAAAAATTTATAGTATTTATAACTATAAATATACTGCATTTTAGTATAATTTATTGCTATATATAGGACAGCAACATAGCATACTAAATTTAACAATAAATTTATTCCTGGAAATTAAGTACCTATTATACGTCAATTTACTATATTTTATAGTAACTTTAAGTAAATTGCTTGTACTACAATTAGCAATAATTTGTACTAACAGATTTACAAAACCTTTTCACAAATACAAAGACCGCGTCATACTGCATCTCATTCTTTTTACGTACGAGCGCCTTAAACCTTCTCTCTCTCATTTCATTAGTGTTTCAACGTGCATAAATTGAAACTACCTTTATTTAAAAACCAATATAAATACTTTTAAAAACCAATGAACTAGTTTTGCTAGATGTTGTAAATAATTTTTATTTAAAAATTTCATCAAATGTAGCATTGTTTTAATCTTAAAACATTTTGTTTTAAGATTTTAGGAACAAAATTGTTGTTGGCCATTGAACACAGTGTTCGTAATTTTAATACAATTTATACTATTCATAAGTATAAATTTCTAAATAAAATGTTTTGCTGTCACAGTTTTCTCAGTGATAACAATACTGTCTCTTTTTCTAGGTCTAGAATGTTTAGGTGTCTGGTGGTCACCTTTCAACCGGTATAATAGTCAAAAATTAGATCGCCTTTTAGTTTTTGATCATACTAGAGTAACGAATATTATCATTTAGATGGCAATTTAATATAACCAATGTATTGGTTTTGAGTCCTCAATTTTTTACAAAACGCCTTTGCTCACCTTACACCGTTGTTTTTTGTTTGATAACTTAGTTTGAATATTTAAGTTCTCTCTTAGGAGAGTGACCTCTAGAGAAGTTGGATTTAGGAGTAGTGTATTCAAAGATTATTTCTTCATAATACACTTAAATCCATATCGTTATACAGGGTGTCCGCGAAATACAAAGCATGCTTTTAAGGGATGATA
>SMLS01040503.1:0-16165 GCA_004785975.1 Popillia japonica | reverse complement strand
AGCTATTAAAGATCGTCCGCGATGTTCTTGAAGCATTAGGTGCTAATGTAAACCCTGCAAGTACAACCGATACATCCCTGGGGCTTTTGTCAGTGTTACAATCCATAAAATACGCCCCAACTGATGTGGAGAATTTGAAAGAATTCTGCGAGGGATTCGCATCCGGAGAGATCAGCGTGGTCTACTCTGTTTTAGAATGGTTATTGACGAATCAAACCAAAATTAGGAAACGGGCGTATTTAGCTAAATACGCCGATAAGATAGTGGTACCAGCCGAGATGATTCGTGATGTTAACGTGTCGCAATGCTACAAAATTTACGAATTGGTTGTTGGCGAATTCTGGTCCGTTTATAAAGAAGCAACGAATGCTAAGAAGGAGCATCTGGAAGCTAAAGAATTGCAAATCGATATTGCCAAGATGAATCAGGATATTAAGAATTTGCAGCATATTAATCAAGCCCAGCGGGAGAAGTTGAAGAATATCGCTAATAAGGAGGATCTTTTAACGATAGGTCGTAACTATCGTTCTTGTGTGATGGAGCAACAAAATTTGAGCAAGCGAATCAAAGAAAATACCGAATTAACTGCAGAATTAAAAGTCCGAGTTAAAGATTTGGAAGATAAGTGGATAAGACGCGGCAGCATCCCCAATTTTGACACTAATATAGTCGAGGTTGTACAACAAGAGGCACAAGTCAATAAAATCATTTTAGAAACGCAATTACCGCAGGATTTTGAAAAGGAGAAGAATCTAATATTGGTGTTGGAGAAAACTGTTTCAGGCTCATATCCTATAAAAGAAAATCTGATCAGATCGATTAATAGATTAAGGAGCGAAATACAGTTGCTTCAGAACGAAAAATCTGCTGTGCAAGCTAGTACTGAAGATAAACTTGGACCATTTCGTAAGCAATCATTTGCAATAGCTCAGAAAAAGCAAGAATTGTCCAATGAGGTTAACGATATCAAGAAAAATTTGACCAATTTAGATGATAAGATCCGCAATAAAGAGATAAGCCTCTTTAATGTGATTGGAGGTGAAGTCCTTCACGGAGAAAATTGGAAATGTTTTATCTCGAGTTTACGGGAAAAGAGTATCGTGTACAAGGACCTACGCGGGCAACTTCAAAGTCTCTCCAACGAACAAGGAGTAATAACCCGGACTTTAGACGTGTTGAAATCGCTAGATCCAAATATCGAAGAAGCGTATTTTAATGCTAATCTAATCCCTAATGAAGATGTTGAGGATCAATATTTACGTAATATTAATGATGTTAAATATCTTTGTAAAGAGTACTTACAAGATATCGATGTTTTAAAGGGTACTATTACAAGAACTAATCAGCAGTTGGATTACGCTAAGAAGGACACGGATTTAGTTACGAAAAAATTGGATGAAACTAAAGATATCTTCGAGGATGCTACCCGAGAGGTCATCCGGGAGATATCTCAATTGAAAGATAACTTGGAACAAACTCAGAACGATATTGATTTATTGGAGAAGTCCTGGAGAACGACGACACAAAATTTAGATAAATCAGAGAATATATTTAATCAATTAATAGACGAGATGATTAACGAATCTGATGACACATCTAAAAATGATTCGTATTTATTGGTGTTGAGTAAGAAGAAGGAGGAGATGGAAGCTTTGCTTGATAAAGCGCAAAAATCTGTTAGAGAATTGGAAGAAAATAAGAAACAACAACAGGATACTGTTGAGTTTTTCAAGCATGTTGAAAGCTTAATTCTGCAAAAAATTGAAGACAACGAATAAGGTTATGAATATATTTGTGCGGTGGTGTTTGTTCCAGTGATGGTATTTTGATTGATCTGTAAATGGAATTAAATCGGACTGACAATGATAAGCACTTAAAGGTCGTAAAATATGTGTGTGTTCATATTGAAGTTATCTGAATCTGATATGCCGATAAAATGTTGTAATGTTAATCTGGGTTGAGGATCTGCCATATTGTTTCTAATATATGCTCAAGGTTAATTTGTGCATTAGTTTGAAATTTAATCTCTAGCGATTTCTTTGTAAAAATTACGAAGGTTGCACGCTAGACAGTTGATGTTTTGTACTTATTGAACGCTCCCCAGAATTTATAAGTACGCATTTGTGATCAGCGATAACTTATTCCGCGAAAATATTCTGTTTTCTGACTTATCTTCCTAATAGTATCAATATTATGTTTTTTTAGAAGACAGTTTCTGATTCATCTCCGCAGAATTTTAATTTAATATTACCTACTTAAAATAATTTTAGCCTTTTCAGTATTATTAGATAAGCAATTTTCTAGTTTTTGTAGTTCACGGAAATCAATTCATTAATTTCAGCACCATGTATCACCAGTAAAGTATCAATCTAAATAATCAGAAATTTTGATAAATTACCGATACGTTTCAACAGTGAAGCCGTCATTATCAAGGTGATAAAAAAAGGTAAAGAAAATTGCAAACTAAGCTTAAGAAGGAAACTAATCTCTTTAAAAAATATGTTGGGCAACGCTAGACATCTCAATTCTATCATGTTTAAGATTAGCCATATGTTTGTTGAACCTAGTTGAGACGGTTTGCTAAATATATTCTTGATTACAATTTTTACAATTGATTTCATAAATACCCGACTTTCCAAAGGCTAAATCTTATCATAAGGATTACCGATCAGATTTCCCAAGCTAGTACCCGAACTGTAAACTATTCTAAGATCCAACTGCTTGAAGAGGTTACCCAAACCGATAGAGATAAAGGAAGCAGGGTAATAAAGGGTGCATCTTTTATGATTTGAAGCTCGTTATTTCTTGGTATCAAAAATCGCAATAATATCATCCATACTTTAGCCAGATCTTAGGAAAATATTCACTCACCGATTCTAAGCTCGTTTCAAAACAGCTTATGAAAAGATTAGCTAAAGAAGATAACAAGGACCCATTCCTTCCAGCATATTGCAAAAATCACCGTTGGATTAAAAAATAGTCTTCCATATAGATATCAGTTAGACGAATATATTCTTGGACACATTCCTTACTCCAATTGTTTTCAATCAACAATCAAGAGGGAACTAACATCAAACAAAACTAATATTTCACCCCCCAGTGGCTGAGTTGTTTGAACCTCTTTAAAAAAATTAAAAAAAATCTTGAACACAAAAGTAGGTTGCTGAATTGGCAAGTTACTAAATCCACTGAATAACCACTTGGAAACTGTAAATTTCGGGTGCAGGTTTGTGAATTGTAATAATGTATAACCTTTATAGCCTCTACTTAACCTATTTTGTTCAGATACTAATCTAATCTCTTGATTAATTTTAAGGCATTATATTTAAATCAATTCTAAAAGAAAGGTCTACATGTAATTTGATAGAATGACTAGCTGCTACATACATACATATGTATAAATTGTGATCATTTTGAAGTGTTTGAGTTAGTCATGCTGTTTTACTATAGTAACACTGTGTAATTGGCAAACCTGCTTACTAATTTTTTGTTGTTAGGTGAATTGATTATATTTTACTTGTAACAAATGTTAATTTAGTACCGTTAGTTACAAGTTGAAGAAGTATTTGAATGTATTTTTGTAGGAGTATACTACTTGATTGTAAAACGTAATTTGTAATTATCATAGACAGCTTTGAGATTGGGATTCAAACTTTGATAGGATGTAGAGTAGTTTCAACAAAAATATGTCGATTCTCTGTCACCCAAATGCGGTAATTTTGGAAGTTGATACACCTGGACAAATGGAACCATGGTTCATCGGAAAATAAAGCGCAACTCAAATATTATCATGAAATATATCATTAAACCAATGCCAGGAATTCAATCTCTCCTCAAAGTTTTCAGGTTTAAGTTCAGGACAGTTTAAAATGATCGCAGAGGTGCAATGTATTTCTCTCTTAGCAAGATTTGGAAGGTGTGGTCTTGGTCATGTGTTCTACTCCATATTTTTTTATTTAAGTACCTACATATAATATGTACATACATACATCTATGCGTCATAAATTTACTTTTAAAAATGATATGCTATATCAGGGTCACATTTTCTCTGATAACTTGCGCGTGACAAGATTAAAAATATTTCAAAATCTATAAGAATCAATCATGTACAACTATTATAACATCATTTAACAATTACCATTTTTTAAATCTATTTATACAGATCGGATGCTTTTACGCGTATAAATTGTGGGAATTGTATTCGAAATTTAATACAAAAAAGCTCTTAGGTTTCGGAAATGGATAATCATAGCTACCTAGCAATTCTAGTTTTGTCAAGTAGGTAGCGCATTTTCAAGTTATTGCGAAACAATCTTATCGTGCCCTCTTCAGATCTGTCTAATTTATTTATTAAAAAATGTGACTAACTACTGTTTATTATTTAATACTCCTACTTATTAAGATTGATGTTTGGTCCTTTCAGCATCTCATTTGAATGTTATTTTCGTATAACAATAGGATGCTTTGGGGAATGAGTCATATTAGTATTCAAAACATTATTAGCAATGTAATTCTAAGAAATTAATTGTTGTATAAGTGATTACGTGTACAGTAGAGCATAATAGTTAAATTTTGACATATGTCAGATGGGTATATCTAAGTTGACATTCATATATGTTAATTTAACTGTCAAAGGAAAGCATTAACTATAATTTTGTGTTAAAATCGATGAGTCGTATTAAAATCAACGAAATTGAAACAAACATAATTTAAAATTCAGATAAACAAGGTTGACAAGGATTAAATTGACACATAATTGACATTGACATTGACATTAAAGATTTAAATCAAAACTGGAACCAATTGTAAAACATGACTAATTGATTTCAGGAATTACTTTGTTCTTATTAAATAAATAAAACCAAAACAGTTACAGCAAAGGCGATTTTCATTTCTGCGTTTCTTTCAGAATTATGTCATGACTATCCTATCTTACTCCTACAATTCCGTCGGATTAGTGGAATACGACAGCGATTCGCACGGTAGGAAAAGAAACCGCGAACGGATAACCACTTGGATGTGCAGATATCGTGATCCAAAATGTTTGGAATATTCATTGGAGCGACTTAGGCAATGGCAACAGAGCGAGGCATACTTGATCGTACCCAATCAGCAGACCGTTTTAACTTGTGCCGCTTTGAGGACGGGAAATCAAGACGATTGGAATTTTGTTCTGGATCGATATGCTCGCGAGGAAATGGTGGTCAGAAGAAGGTTGTTAAGAGCGCTTGGATGTAGTGAAAACGCAACAATTCTCAACAAGTAAATCCATTTACGTCGAATTTGATGGATTACTAAATTTTTGGTTGCAGATTTGTGAATATGATTGTGAGTAATGTTAGCCGAATTCTGCCAGAAGATCGGTTGCTCGCGTTTGCGTCAATTTATAATTCTGGTAATTACGGTGTGCAGTTTGTTACTGATTATGTGTTTGCTAATTTTGATATCCTAAATTCAACGTAAGATCTGTTTATAAAAAAAGAAGTATCCTTTTAACACGAACGTTTTACAGTTTCACTGCATCGCAAATCAGTTCTTTATTTCAAGGTTTAGCATCTCGATATTCCACATGGGATCAGTTTTATCCGGTAATTTATTATTTCTTATAAAATTCTTTGTAAATTTTTATCTTTCAGTTGTTCATGTTTGCTACTGACTTGCTGATAGCTCTTACAGTATTATGGGATGCTCTAACGACAACTATGAGCAATGTTTATTGGGCTGCCGAGTTCCTTCCAACAATAGAGAGTTGGCTGGAGACGAATAACTACTGATAAAGTCTAATTTTTTATAGTGGGAATTTACTTACCAATATAAATAAATATTTTGAGTGATAAAAAATGTTTTTCTTTATTCTGAGGTGCAGAAAAAACTATTATGGTTAAGTATGTGTTAATCTCAATGAATGAACATATTTACTATTGAATAGATTTACTAAGTTATAAAATGATGTTGAAACCAATATGTAATGATCAACATTACAGCTTTAAGATAAGCCAAAATTGCTAAAAATAAATTTTATTCATTATATTAATTAGATAATATTTATTATATTTGAATAGATTATCGTTTAGTTGAGCCTATTGCAATCAGTAGGTCCAACATAATCTGGAACATACAATTTAAGGACAAGTTCATATTGACAACTCCTGGAGGATGCAGTAATTAAATAATGAAAAGTTGGTGCAATATTGTAATGGTTTTAAAATCCGTAAACTCTGACAGCTATCAAACATGAATTTAAATTACCTTCACAAAAAAATAATTGTTTAGCTCTAGTAGTAATGGACTTCGTTAAGATGCAATTTTAGGGTAGAATATTTCCAGTAGAACAAAGCACCAGCGTACAAATCTCGTAGAAAACATCATTTTTACAACAATCTTGTAAAAATTTTGGCAGGGTCCTGTGACCTACTGGCTAGTCACAGAAAAGTTGAAGGTCAGTTGATTGTCTATAGCCGAAGCATTTAAACCATTGAGTGAGTTTTCAACTTGAAGACTTGCCAATAGTTTAGCTGGACGATAGCCATTCTCTACTGTTCGATTTCGTGAGGGTAATCTTCATTTCGTCAGCGTTGCCTAGCATTTCTTCAACTACTGTCTGGACATCTTTCGTTGTCGTTTAGCCTTTAGTCTTCCGGCTCGAGAGTAGTAATTCTTTCGCCCAGAATGTTTTTGAAAGCGTTCCTGAAACTTGCCTTATCTTTGGTGTTTCCAATTTCAGCAGAATATTTTTTTTACCAGAAGCGTACCTAATCGAGGCTTTATCTACCGGTTCTTCCGTTTGTTTTTATTCTTTTTGCTAGTAGCTGCATTTTTTTATCTTAACCACCGGCTATTTTCTATTGCTGTCTGTTGTCAACAGCTTTTACAGCATCCTTCTTTTCTTGTTCGACTTGCTTCTTTTTGCCAGCCCGATCTTTCGGTCACAGATTCTCAATAGAATGTGTTTTCGTCGCTTCAGTTAGATTAGTTGTGCTTTCATTAGCTTGTTTTTCTCTACTTTCACTTCAGTCTTCTTGCATTTGGTTCTATAATCAGAGATAATATCCATTGCTTCTTCCAAATCCTTTAATCCGTTTTTGGCATCCATTGAGACGTTCTTCTGCCTACCGATTACAGTCTACCTGAGCGCGCACTGGAAAATTGCCGTGTAGAAATTTGAGTTTACAACGCTCCATCGTCGGCATATCTCTCCCATGAAAATTATTAAGGTATCTTATCCTTTCTTAATGTCGGACCACAATAGCCATGATTGTGTTGTGGTGGCTGACCAGAAAATCTGATCTACTGTTAGTAGATTGCTCCAGCGTCAGCACCATACTCATTTTTCCCCCTTTGCTCATTAGACCGCAACTTACACAATCCACTTTGTTACGATCTTTCCGAACTGAAGACGCGTTTTGATGAAGTGTTATAGACACAGTTTTTAGTCGCTTACTTTTGGAATTCTTTACTAGACAGTTATTACCATTACTACTCTTGCTGTCAGTTATGGATCAAATTTTGTCTAGAGTTGGTCAGTTGGAAATTGTTATTACGATTACTCTTAGCAAAACCTAACTATATTTAGTACAAATAAACGTGATGTTCTTAATTACTTTTGATACACTCACGATAAGACTTATAAGATATTGTAGTAGAGTTTTTGCGTCAATGTTTTCTACAAATCGTCGGAATAAATAATATAGGATTACTTGGCAATAGTAATGTACACGAAAATAAATTTACTCGTAATTCTCAGTGAATGAGTCGATTAGGTATTTGAAAAATGTATCTGTGTTTAATCCCTTATCAAAATTGATGCGATCTGTTAACATGTAAATTGATCGAATGCGTCAGAAACGCGAAAAAATGAGAATAATAAATAGCTTATGATAAAAAAACGTTATAAATTATCACGTTGCCCCGCCAAAAGATTCAGTTGTGTGATTCGTATGGAAATGGTTGCTAAGTTTGTGCTAATAATCTGGGCGATCTTGGGTGTCGCCCTGTCCCAATTTCCCGACGTTCCTGACAGTGATATACGTAAAATTAGCCCGATCAACGATGGTACTTATAGATTACCAGGAGATACCGTACCGAACCATTACGACATTACTTTGGAACCCAATTTTCAAGAGTTTACATTCGATGGTACTGTAATTATAACAATTCAAGTTGTAGAGAACACTAATATCATCACCTTACACAAAAATGATTTGACAATAAACACTATTGAAGTGAGGATGTTGGGCGCGTCTGCGCTGCTTCCCGTTGGTTCTACGTCTGAAGAACCAGATCTTCATTTCTTTAGGATTCATCTGGAGAGTACTGTACAATCCGGTGATATATTGGAAGTAACTCTGTTCTATACTGGAAATTTGAATACTGAGAACCGAGGATTTTATAGAGCAAGTTATTTTGAAGATGGTAATATTAAGTAAGTGTTTAATTTTTTTTATTGGTAAGCTAATTAATTTTTGGGAAAATGTTAAATGTTGAAAATTATTATGTGTAACGCCCAATTGAGAAAGCAAAAAAGTATCTCTAGAAAGGTTGTCTCCAGACAAGTTGATTGTTGAACTCACTCTAATATTAATTTAATTGTAGTTAAAATCATTGAATGGCTGCGAAAATTGTTCTTTACCAACTCTTTTACGAAAGTGTTTAGCCAAGTAATGGTTCAGTAAGAGTACATCAATTTAAATAATCAATGGTCGAATGGAGTTATTTCTGAACGCACCCTTAAGCAATTCGACCCTAAAAATATTGATTTCAAAGGCAAATTAAGCTTCTGAGGCTACCAAACTAAATATTTGCATCCCGGCATACATGTTGGACAGCAATGTCATAATAGTTTATTACTACTTGATGAGTGCTGCCAATTACTGGCTGATCATGTATCCATCTCATAATTCTTTACTTTATCAGTCAGTTCCGTTATCATTTGTAATAGCTCTCCTTGGCTGTCACTCGTGTCACCTCATCTTTCTTTGATCTTTTTTTATAAAGGATTTGAGAAATAAATTTATTAAGTATAACAAATCCGATAATTCATGAGTGAGTGCTCAGATAAAGTTAAAGCCGACTTTGATGTGAGCAGAAATCCTGAAATGGGTGATTGCGTCCCAATAGTCAGAATTAATTTTGAAACTTTCAAATTTCCACAAATTCTCTATTTCATGACATGACCAATCATACTTTATATTTAGATAAATTTAAATCGCGAATCAAGTCGTTTATGTCATCAGGATTAATCACAAGAAGGTGATGCATAGGTAATATGTATAGTGACAGTGACTATTAAGGTATTCAATCAACAATAAGCAATGAATTATTTTTTAAATTATATATTTCTGGCAGTAACATGATTCAACGATCAAGAAATTTTTGTTCTTTGCTATCAAGAAACTGATCCAGCTGATTTTTGACGTCTTCATTTGAAGTAAACATTCTACCATCCAAAAAATGTTGTAGAGACACGAATACATAATAATGATCATCAATCAAACTATAAAAGCTTGGTGAGTTTCAAATTTGTATGATGTTTCGTATTAACACCTCTTCTATTGATCAATTCTGGCCCTTTCCTGTTTAAATGAGTTATTCACTTACAACAAACAAAAAAAAATCTCCTTTGAAATCCTACCAAACAGATTGCATCACCTATTTTGATGAGTATTGGCTTTCAAAATACTTCAAGCCAGTTCATCTTGTTTATTCCATGATTTCTTGGGCTTGACATTGTTATAGACAATCTATTGCTCGTCCTAGCTGATGATGGACTTCAAAAATATGTAGAACATTTTCTTGACGTTTGAGAAGCAAATCACAGACGTCTCTCTGTGAGAATTAACGCCTTTATTGTGTCTTTATCAGCTTCAACTGGTCTTCCAGAATGTGGTGCATTTTCAACACCAAAATTGCTGGATCAAAATTTTGCGAATCAGTTTTGACTATAGACAGAAATATTAGCAATAATTCTGCACTTAAGCTTACATAAACACGACTTAATCTGTGTACACCTCAGAGTTATTCACGTAATTTATTTAATCTGGGATAAATTTACAATATTGCGTGAGGACATTGTGTACATCATTTAATCCAATTAATATTTGTAATAGTGTATATCCATTGCCTAGAATGATCTGATAAAAAATAATGTAATAAAACCTGATAACACCGTTATAATGAACTTTAACTGTTATCGCGTTGCAAAATCTACGACTCACTTTAAATCAATCACATGTAAATCGAATTCAAGGCAATCGCTTAAGAAACTACGGATAAGATGCAATTCTATGTCTGTCTTCACTTAGGTGGTTTGGAACGACACACTTTGCAGCAACCGAGGCAAGAAGGGCTTTCCCCTGCTACGATGAACCGGCCTTAAAAGCAATCTTCACCATACACATCATACGCCCAGCTACATACAACTCCGTATCTAACACCGATCCTGCTGGCGCCCCAGTTCCGTAAGCATTACTAAACATACCTTGACTTATTCTCGTAATAAAAGATTCATTTCAATAGAGTGGACGGGAAATTCAGGGATGACTTCCAAGACACCGTGCTGATGTCTACGTATTTGGTCGCGTTCGTAGTTTCCGAAATGACATCAACAGGAAGATTAAATAATCAGGCGGTTATTGCTGCACCAGCCCTTATAATCGATGGTAGGGGTGACTACGGGCGTCAAACCGGCATAGACAGTCTGCAGGCAATGGCGGACTTCACAGGAATTCCGTATTCGTTAAGCAAGTTGGATCAGGTTGGTTTACCGGATCCTTGGTTTACATCCGGCGCTATGGAGAATTGGGGATTGGTCATATACAGAGAAAGGTACATACTTTGGAAGAGCGGGATCTCAACATCTTCGGATAGACAAAACGTAGCGTCTATAATCGCTCACGAATTGAGTCATCAATGGTTCGGGAATCTAGTCAGTCCGTTATGGTGGACGTATCTCTGGTTGAGCGAAGGTTTCGCCACCTATTTCGAACATTACGCTACAAATATTGTGGAACCCGGTATGAGAATGATGGACCAATATGTGACCGCAGTCAACCAACGCGCTATGGATAATGATGCTACGACCATTACCAGACCTATGAGTTACTACGCGGAGACCCCGACGGCTATACGAGCGCTATTTGATAGGATCGCTTACCAAAAATGTAATGTATAATGTTATGATGTGAGATTCAAAAGAAATTCTTACGAAAATGTGGGTAATTTTCAGCTGGAGCAGTTATAAGAATGATGGAGCATTTCTTAACGCCAGAGATTTTCCGTGCAGGCTTAAACAATTATTTGACGAACAGGTATATTAGGAGGGAGGGGAGGAGAGTAGGGTTTATGTGTGAATATTTTTCTACAGGCAATATTCCACTGGTGAAGCTCAGGATTTATGGGATGGATTGCAATCTGCTGTCGATCAGATTAACGCGGACATTTTGGGAGAGCGAACTGTGGAGGAGATTATGGAAAATTGGCATACTGCCGCCGGTTTTCCGGTTATATCAGTTAGTAGGAATGCGAATGGAATGATTGTTCTCGCTCAGGTAAAGATTCATTCAGGCGATGATTAAAGAATGGTGGTTAGAAAATTTATCTGTTTTACAGGAGAGATTTTTCCTGGATAGTACTACCACAAATGAGGCAAATACAATTTGGACTGTTCCCATTAATTATGTTACGAATACTACTGCTGTTAATTTTGCTAACACCCAAGCTACTCATTGGTTAGATTCAGCGGAAGCAACCACAGATATCGAACTAGCTGATGGCGATTGGATCATTTTGAACAAACAAGCTATAGGTATGCTATCCAAGCTAAAATAATATTAGAACATTTAAATCAAAAAAATTTAAATTAGGTTATTACCGTGTCAACTACGAAGACGAAAATTGGCGATTGATCATAGATTATCTCAACACTACAAGCTACGGAAACATCCATCTTGCAAATAGAGCCCAGTTGATCAACGATGCTTTCAATCTCGCTAGATCTAAAAAAATCAGTTTCAGCCTCATGTTCGACCTCTTCACCTACTTGCACAGAGAAACCGATTACGTCCCCTTGTACAGCTTCTTCAACGCACTTGATTATCTAAACAGGCTTCTCATAAACTCAGACGAACATTACGAAATCCTCCAGAGATTCGTGAACGACCTATTACAAACAGCTTTCATGAGCGTAACATCAGATATCACTCAAGCCCATACAGTCAGATTAAACCAAGTCAACGTTTACAATTGGCTCTGCAGATTGGGTCATGCCAATTGCCTCCTGCTCATGCACGGGTTGCTTTCGGCAAGAGCAATAGCCTACCCCGATATTCAAACACCAGTTTACTGCGGTGGTCTTATCACGGATCAAAATACCGAATCCAATTGGATGTACGTCTTCGATAGGTATAGAGGAGATGAAGCTGAGGCTCTAGAAAAAAGCAGGTTGTTGAGCGCGTTGGGCTGCACAACGTCGAACACTCATTTGAGAAGATGGCTGGATATAATTTTCGGAAATGATGAGGAATTCTCAATTGATGTTGGTGAGGTTACTGCTGCTTTCGCGGGAATCGTTAGTGCTCATAAATTCGGTTTGGATACAGCGTTCGATTATGTTCTTAATAATTTCCAACAAATAAACACGCAGTGAGTCATATTGAATCTAAACGAGGTTGTTTCATGATAATGAGTTTGCTTTTATTTCAGTTTGTCAGTTGAGAATGTGGCGGCGATTTTAAATTCTCTTTCTAGCAGATTAACTACTACGGCACAACAAGCAGAGGTATATACATATTATAAACGAATAAATTGATTAATGTTGGGATTAATTTTTTTTTATTTTATAGCTGCAAGGATTGTTTGATTCTTTAAATACAGGGTTGCAAACTACGCATCAGCAGGGATTCAATACAGCTTTCGCTAACATTGAAAATAACATTAAAGAAGCTGAATTGCATTTGCCTGCAATTACACAATGGTTGGACGAATATAATAGTGGTTTTGTGTTTGGAATTAGTCTCCCTCTGCTTTTAGCAGCACTATTCATACAATTGTTTACGTAAAAATAATATTTTAATCACTAGTTTTAATTAGTTTTTTCAAATTGTGAGATTAAGATTGTAAGACTTTGTAAATTGAATAGAATATATGTATGTAAAACAAACTAGTTTTATAAAATTAATTGTTGATATAATTATGTTATAATTTGTTATATATATAAATAAATAAAAACTAATAAAACAAAACAGATTCTTATTAATCTAAAATTCTGACAGCTGTGAGATATAGACTCAAACTATAAAAGCTAATTGTTCTATACTAGAATTAGCTATAGCCTTCTGTTAGAGTGTTTTTACCAATTTCACCATTATGTCGTTTAGATGGCTCTGTTGTAGATTGTTTCGTTTGAAATCCGGTGTTCCTCAGGATTCTACACTGCGGCCTCTCTTATTCACAATTTATATAACTTAAATACTGATTTTAAAGAATTTTACTACTCCCAAAGATCAGAACAGAGCTGTTACGTCAAGAGCTATTCTATTAATGTAATTATAGTTGTGATCCTTATAGTACGGGAGCTAGCAACGTTTAAAAAACAAGAATTTCAAGTCAGCTGATTTTTATTCAAATATTATCTTATTTACGGATAAATAAATCTAAATTTAATTTGCAGTTGTTTAACTTTAAATAAACACTATAAAGTGTGGCCGTATGATGCTAGTATCAGAGAGAGACAGATGCAGAATCAATTACCGAGAATGAGACAGAAAACAATCACATGTTGAATGTTGTTTTAACATTTCCACTCACTCCAATGCCAACGTCAACGTGTCATCATCATGTGTCATTTTTGTGAGACTATTATAGAATAAAAAAAATTATAATTTAATATTAATTATTTGTAATTCGCGTATAGTGACCAGAAAATATTTGATTAAAAATGTAATTTTTTAAACTTCAATGACGTACTTTTCATTATCTCCTTTCTAAATTAGTCTTATTTTAATTTTAGTTTTTTTCTGTTAAAATATTTATATGTATATGTATCGAAATTTGTACTCACTTAAGCAAGAATAAGTAATGTATGTGAATGTGATTGTTTTCTGTCTCATTCTCGGCAATAGATGCTGCATCTGTCTCTCTCTGATACTAACATCATACTGCCACACTTTATCGTGTTTATTTAAAGGTAAACAACTGAATTAACGTCTGGCAAATTAAATTTAGATTTATTTATCCGTAACTAAGATAATATTTAAATGCCAGACATTATAAAATACTTTGAATTTTTTATTTAGAAAAAAAGAAAATTCGCGTCTGGCATGTAATTAGCAATGATAAAAATGTCTTGCAATAAAAAATTTATGTCAGGTAAACCTATCCAAAGTGACAAAATTAAAAATTACACTTCTTAACATTCTTTTAAAATCTAGGATTATTACCTGTACAGGTAGGCTGCGCACTAATATAAGCAACCGCTACCGCCAGCCAGACGGCTCAGACTCTAAGCCAAGGAGCAATAAGGACAACATATCAAAGAATCAGCTGACCTGAAATGCTCTCTCAAAAACGTTTCTAGCTCCTATACTATTAGAATTTTATGATATCTTCACAAAGCATGGTCTACATCTTAATGAAATTTGAAAAGTTGCAAATAATTTATATATTGACGTGTATGCTTTAGAGACTTTGGCTGACTCCTTTATGACAAACAGACTGGGTGTGCCATGGATACCACATCCACAATGGAATACCAATTTAGTTAAGTGTCATTGGTTTTTTCAAAATAATCTGTTTTCCAATAAAAATAGAATGAACACAAAAGATAAGTGCTTGCAATATAAGTACCCTAAGCAAAGTTCAGAGGATGCCTACCTGAGCGTCACGGAGACCATGTTCTCGACGCCGGCGGCCATGGATCTCCCTCCGTTACACTTGGCGTTGTGGTCAGAGGCTGTGCTGGGGGCCTGCAGGTTAAAATGTAGTGAATGCAATGGTTTCACTGGCAGAACCGGTGACCATACTCGCATCTTCAGCTGCATCGAAAATACGGTACCACTGTCCGTTAGGCCGGACAGGATCCCGCCCATCTTTAGTTTCACTGGAAACTATAAAGCAGATATCCCCACCAGGGAGACTGCTATAACCGACATCCGCAAACGCAAGCAAGAGCTTCAACGTTGATTTGTAGATGCCTCTAAAACGCCAAATGGCACGGGCAGTGGAATCTAGAAGGACGGAGAGCCACATGGTGAATTTATTATCCTAGGGTGCTCACCTTCCGTTTACCAGACCGAAATTGTAGCCATTCAAACTTGCGCGGAAGGAATTCTAACCTCCTCGCATGAGAATGAATTGGTGGTAAGTAATTCCCTCGGATAGGCCAATCTGTCAAATTTGATTTCGAGGTCGTTTTAAACTGTCACGGAAAGCTGAAATAACTGGCGGAACTTCACAGCGTTACGCTGAGATGGGTACCGGGCCACTCCGACATCAGGGGGAATGAAATTGCTGACGGGTTAGCCAGAGCAACCTGTGAACGACTACACATATGTAGGTCCAGAACCGACGACGTCAGAACTCAGCTCGCTGCCAGGCACCGGTCTCACTGGAAGGAACTTACTGGAATGAGGCACTGCAAAATGCAGGGTTTTTATCCGTATCAGGACAGACTCCGTAAAGCTGTCTCTATGAGCAGGCCCAGGTGAACGATACTAACAGGTATCCTGACTGGGCACTGCACACTGAACAAACATCTGTTTTGCATGACTTTGCAAACTCCCCCAGTGTAGAAGCTGCGATGGTGCGGACGAAACTCTCGTGCATCTCCTTTGCGACTGCCCTGCACGGGACGTGGAAAGAAGAAACTCTCGACTAGCTCGCACACTTTTTCTCACAAGTACCACTGGGTTGGAAGGCCTAAACGATATGGGGGCACAATAGGTCTTATTGGCCGAGCGGACGCACGGGGGTACCCGCCCATGGGGAAAAAAGATAAGTGCTTTCAGGAAGATGAGGTGATATGGTGGATTGTTCATGTACAAAAATTATTCCGGTAGGACGTAGTCTTGTACAATCTATCATTAAGACGACTTATCTAAATTTAAGAGCACTTTTGCTGCAATCATGTGTTTGAAACAGGAAGGAAAATTTAAGATTTTTTAGTCGTTTT
>SMLS01040490.1:0-10576 GCA_004785975.1 Popillia japonica | reverse complement strand
AAAATGTTATGTACAAAAGTACAAAGTATATTTTAAAATAGTCTTATAGCAGAAAAATACAAGCTCAATAACAGGAAAAAATAAAAATAGTTAATCAAGAAAGATATTGAAGTTAAAAATACAAATACTGTTTACTACTCGTGGTTTATGTGTGCTTTGCAGATTAAGTCATAGAATAATTAATAATAAAAACATCCAACAAAAACATAATTGCAGCTTAAGTTACTATTTTGTATTATTAAAGAAACACATAAAAAGCTGAAATTTCCGATCAATAGACAAAATGTCATATCTTTGAATTTATACATACTTGATATCAATGCCGCAAAAGCTATTAATACCAGTAGTACATGGGACTATCGAACTAAAGTATCACTCTGCTTATATGGGGAACTATGTTATATTAGTTGGACGTGTGCAGTAGAACAATTTTGCGTATAAAATTCATCATAATTATTACTACATGTTACATACGCACAATCAAAGTAAACGTGACACGTTCCTAAGCTCTAATACAATTTACTACGTGCAATATGCATATGCCGTTCCTGCCAGCTGGGAATGTACTTCAACGTATGGCAGCTACATAATTACAGTAATTACATTCCAGTTATAGAGAGTGGAGTGTTCCAAGGCAGGTACATACATCTCTGCAGAAGAGAGGTATGCCTCATATTGTGTTAACAACTGGAATTTCTTACAATGAGAATTTTGACTACAACATAAGTCAAAGCATACACAACAATAACGTATGTAAGTGCTTGTTTATAATCAATGCACATTGTGTAAGTACCTACTTATATTATGATAAATAATCACAGATCAAGTGCTTTGTTTCTGTCGACCTCGGAAAGTAAATATATCCCTCCAAAATACATAAATCACAAATTATGTATATTGTATTGACTTGTTAAAAGAGAAATAATAGCAATGAATAATTAATTGGCAAATTATTGCCTATGCTTGGAATAATTGTACTCTCAGGTTCTACATAATATTATTTCTTATATGTTTGGAACAATTTAGACTCCTGTTGTTTCCGTTAATGTTCAAATTTTCATTGTTCTTTAACTGTTTGGCCGGCAGTAATACCGTTACCGTATGCGAGAACGGTGCTGCCAATGACGTTAGTTATCATAAGCTTTTGAAGTCGACGGTTTTTTCATGTGGCTAAGGAATAACGTCAGTTTGCTCTGTTCATGATAAATATGGGAACATGGAAACTCGGAAGGTAATTGCAACAGCACCGCAATTTAAGAACGCACCTCATTGGTAGGAAATCTGAACTTAAAAATGAGGCACTAAGAAGAAATACAGTTGCAGGAATGTGAAAACAATGAAGGATACAATTGATAGATAGAAAGCTTTCTCTGTGTACGTTACGGAGCGAAGAATGCGACAGATTACTTCAATAATGTAAAAGTCAAAGATCATCAAGTCAAAATAAACGGAATTAACAACAAAAAAGGCGCCTGCAAAAGGTTTTGAAAGCATATAGCAAGAAATGGTGATTGTTGGCGTCAAGCGTAATAATAATAGTAATAATAATTTTATTGTCGTCGTTTACAAAAACATCGACATTGTCAGAATAGTATTAAAATAGTACAATAAAGCGACTACTACGTACAAACCATAAGCAAAAGAATGAGGTTAAGCTTCTACTAGATGTGCTTGTAGTTAAGCCTGCGTCACGCAAATCTACACAATCAGTAGAGACAGGCACCGAAACCAAAGCTGTGCAATAACTAACGGATCGGAAAACACGCTAAATTCAGCGATGTATTCAAGAAGATCTTAAACAAGATGGGCAACATTGTGTTGAGACATGTTCTAACTCAGCCACCTAGAGTGTTTAATGAGCACAAAAATATTGAATGACCTAGTAACAATTAATATCACTCAGCTAACCCAGCGGCAATCTCTTAAGTTGTTAAAACCAGCAAGGGTAAAAATTGGCGCGATTAAACGTCGTCGTGTCGAAGATCTTCATTCCTGCAAATTTTTTGCCAATGGCACGAGAGAAGCTGGGACAGATAGAACTACACATGACCCTACAGGAAGAATCCGCAACAAACATGTATTCCGGAAGGGCAGTACAGGCAAAGAAATATCAAAAACAGAGGTGCTCCAAGGTATCATCCTTCTAAGTGGAGCAGAATGGCTGATTTATGTAATTTTAACTGGATATCGTACCCGATTTGTTGCATATTAAACAAGAGTACTAGCTTGGCAACTATAGTCTAGTCAACTATAAATAAAAATGCCTGTTTGAGATATACGTATTCACGGGATTAGAAAATATGAACATATTTTACATAAATGAGTTGAAACTCATATCGAAGGCTTCCACGGCCCAAGTCTCTATAGAGTCTTCTTCTTCCGGGTGTTGATCGTGTCATGGTTAGTAAAATATATACAGTAGAAAATAAAAATAACGACGTTTCGCCACTAATGTAAGCGGCTTCTTCAGGAGAAAAGAGGTTAACTGGGTGGGTACCAGAAGGTCACGGTAACTCGACGTGTAAACCACGCTAGAGGCGAAAACCTTCTGGTAGGTGAGCGGCGTCAGAGGGTCATGGTAACTCAACGTGTCAACCACGCTAGAGGCCAAAACCTTCTGACAAGGAAAGACCGATTTGCAGGCGCATATATACGACTGTGCAGCGATGCGAATCAGTGTACACTGGCCGTTGAAGCGGAAAGGACCGGTTTCCAAATGCTAGAGAGTTGGTAACCATCGTCGCGATTGAGATTCTGAGGATGTTTTTTAATCTCGATCGCTTCTCTTATCTTTTGAGGAAAATAGTGTTGCCACTTACTTACGACAGATGTCTGATCAAAAAAAAATTGTGACCCGTGTCGAGGAAATGTTCAGCTAAGGCTGAATGCGCTGAAGACCTCGTCTTAACGTACCGTTGATGCTCTTTGATCCTGGTTTGAATTGGCCGTCCGGTTTCGCCAATGTATACAGAACCACAATCGCAGGAAATTTTGTAGATGCCTTTACAGGAGAGATGTATGCATGACGGGCGTCCTTGGCTGAGGGAAGAATTTGCGAGATTTTGTTAAGGGGTTTGAAAGTGGTTTTCTACATAGAATGTAACATTGACACGCAAAACTAAAAAAACCCTTTTAGTAAAAATATTTTTCAAACGATGGCGAAGGCAGTAAATGAGCGGTTAATGCACCAAGCTAGAGATTTCTGTCCAAAGACACTTCAACGCTTTGAAACACGAAATATTTTAGTATTAGTCACAGTAAATGGGGAAGTCACATTGTATACTCACAATCAGTACTGCTTGGTACTACTTATGCGGTCAACAAGTCCTGCTATTATCCCTTGGTGTTTTAATAAAAAGGCACAGGATATTTACAGCTAGGCTTTTTTTTATATCTACGTAGGTACTTCTTATCTTTGTTCTTCTGTAAAAACGTTCTACCAATGTTCTGGTTGTCTTTTGTTTGTTGCGACAATATATGCACAGCAAAAGTAAAGAATGCATTTCTCGGTGCCGCTTTATCTTTTATTGACTTACTCATATTGTGATTATCTGCGATGACAATTATGCAACGACGATTGCTAAATACATGGCCACGTACAGGTTGCTTGAATAGATATCACTACAATTGACCAAATATTAGTGGTTTGATATCGAAACGTTATTAGCGTCTGCAATAAAGACAATCCTGGTAAACCAACCACGAGAGGATTCATCTACATACAGCTATGGAAACATGTATGGAGCACCTACTGAATTCTAATAAAATATTTTTAAAATACTGCAATTAATTCCATAAAATTGTTTGAGATATAATTCTTGGCGGTGTGGCATTTTATGATAGGTTTTGTTTAGTAGCTCGACACATTCAACAAATTAAAGAATTGTATTTCAAACAATTTTATCGAATTTATTGTAGTATTTTAAAGATATTTCACTTGAATTGAATAGGTGCTCCATACATTTTTCCATAGCTGTATATTGATACGCAAACAATCCCCAATAAGTTATAACTTTATGTACAGTGTACATACGCCCTTATTTAAATATTGTTTTGTAATCATACCCTATCTGCTTCGTAAACTAACAGGCTTGATGATTTCATAATTAACTGATTAACACACAATTATAGACTAGATAAACACAAGAGGAAGTTATATATTGTATACGAAACTTCCTCTCGATAAAATTTAACTGCAAAAACGGGGTTATTTACCTTTACTGCGGTGGGGGCTTAAACGATACACGAAACACATAAAATATACAGCAAAACCTTACAAAAGCTGCTTGTATTCCTGTAATTTTTCAGAGAGTTAATTATGAGAAAGGTGGATTGAGACGGTTTACAATACAAACACGACTTATTGCTCTTACTTCGCGAGGGAAAGTGCTCGTAAATCTTTTAATATCTCTGAATTTCAGCCCGGAAAACTCTCTTAACACGGATTTTATCAGAAAGAGTACGTAACTGTTGTCTGATTACAAATTACTGCTCAGTGAATACCAAAGTGACTTGGTTAAAACAATTTTCGCGGAATGACTTTGTTGCATTGCGGTAAAAAGTTAGTAAGAATCGGCGAAGAGGAAATGGTTCTTAGAAAAGAATTACTCGTTAATAAAGGGACTAATTTATTGTGGTTCAGATGAAAACGTTTCTAATTACTGCGTTTGTATCTTCTTTGTCTTTAGATTGTATTAATATCCTTTCTTCCGCTTAAGAAACTGCAAATATGGACACCAGTTTTGAGGTAATTCACGTATGTAATTGTGAGAATATGTAGAAAATGTGGTATGTGTAGTATTTGTGTAACATATATGGAAGAGTGGATGTTATTTATACGGATTTCTCCAAGGCGTTCGACTTAATAGATCATGAGTTACTTTTGAATAAATTATCTTCTTTTGGATTGGTTCCATCTTCCTTAAACCTTATTCGTTCTTACTTGTATCAAAGGCAATGTTACGTGAATTATAATGATTACCTGTCGAGGAACTTTACTCTGGGTTCCGGCGTGCCTCAGGGATCAAACCTTGGACCCTTACTTTTCGTATTGTTTATAAATGATTTATTACTAAAGATCCACTGTCCTGTCCTTGGGTACGCTGACGACATCAAATTTTTTTCTGAGATTACATGTGCTGATGATGAGGTCGAGCTGCGCAGAAACCTTGTTACTCTACATGAATGGTGTGATATAAATAAGCTCAGATTAAATATTGGAAAATGTTGTGTGGTCACATATTCACGTTCGCTTCGGGCATCTGACGCATCTTATCACATTAACGGTGTCAAGTTAAAATTGGCATCTGAATTTAAAGACCTGGGGGTGCTCTTCGATTCTAGCCTTAGCTTTAAACCGCATTTATCAAATATTTGTTCAGAAGCATTTAAGTCACTAGGTTTTATAATGCGTGTTTCTAGGTATTTCACAAGCACCGCTGTACTCAAGACTCCCTATTTTGCTTATGTATTGAGTATAATTGAATATGCATGCCTTGTCTGGTATCCATTATACGCTTCCGACTTCGTATCACTTGACCGGATTCATCGTAAATTTCTTAAATACCTGTCGTTTAAACTGGATGGAGTTTATCCTGAGGAGGGTATCCCGCAGGCTGAACTTCTGTTGAGGCATAATATGTTGTCGTTAAATGCACGGAGGGATCTCATATGCAGTAAATTTTTGCGGAAACTACTTACCAATCGTATTGATTGTCCTTTTCTGCTGGAGCGCATGTCATTTCTGGTGCCAAGGTTGAATGCCAGATATGATTCAACATTTAGGACTCCATTTGCAAGGACCAATATTATGAGGCGTGCACCATCATACATTCTCTCCAGGCTGGGGAATAGAGTGCTCGATGATGTGCCTGATTAGGCAGGTTCAAGTCAGGCTATTATTTGTTTGTATCTGTATTGTTGTTATTATTATTATATATTTTTGTTGTTAACACTGTCAACTGTTATTACATTATCTTTAATTTAGTCATAGTCATGTATGTGCACATAGTTAGTTAGTTTAATTTGTTTGTCCTTTTATTGGGCCTAGGCCTGTTGGGCAATAAAGATGAGTTATTATTATTATTTATTATTATTATATATTTAAAGAAACGTCAAAAGTAGGTAGCTTAATATTTAACTCTTTTTGCCACGCTATTACTTCTAAATTTTTTCAGATTTACAACTATTATCGCAGAAGTTTCAGCTTTATGTAATTTTACAAAGTGTGGAGTACTGACCCAAATGTTCCGTAAAATTATATTGTTTAGCAATTGGTAAAATGGCAACTGATAGTTCTACCTCTACTTCGCCACCAATAAATAAAAAAGCACAAAATGAAACATCCACGTATCCGTTCTTACGTTTAATGCTGCATCATCTAATAAATGAGATAGTTATTTAGAATCTCAGAATACATGAAACCATTTTAGCATGTACGAAATTAACAATATATAACAACAACATATAACAATAGTGTATTCTAAATCCAGTAATGCTCTCAGTGGTTGTAACGTTAGAATAGAAATAAGCAAGCCATTCCACCAGTTTCCAGACGAATGCAATTAAAGAATTGATCTCCCTTGAATGTGCCATAATGAAAATTAAAGTATTCCGCTATACTGTCTTCGCTTGCTATTATGTAGTGTATTTTAAATGAAATAAGTCGCACTGTACTTACCGGCTTAGTAGTATTTGTTGTTTTGAAAAAAAGCACAGTGTAGTATTATTTACGGCGACATGTATATATTTTTGCAGTTGTTGCTAAAAAACGGATAACTTTTTTTTAAATTTGGCTCGTAATGCCTTGGGAAGTTTGTAACTTTCACATTTCTTTTTCTTTCTTGCAATTCTGTAGTTGTGAGTAGTAATATTATATATACCTTCTCTTTTACGTACATAGGTACATAATTGCACAAAAAAGTAGCATTTCCTTGAATTCACTAATTCAAGTGTGAATTCAGTACCTATTGTTGGGGGAACAATATTCTGAACTTTTATTAGATAATACTGAGTAGGTACGCCGACTGCACATAATCACAAGAAAAATAACTAACTTGCAAAATTTTCTACAAGTCCTCTACATACAAGACTATCTTAAGTAGAATTTACAAATTCAAGAATCTTCCATTTCAAAATAATAATGGAAATGTAAAGATTTGCATGTTCATTTTTATGAAATGTAAGCTCATCCACGAATAAAGCCGAAATGATAAAAGCTCTGCTCTTGTACAACGATCGTTCGCTATATCGTTGTCGTTATAGAAAGTTTTCAAGTATTTCTTTTTAATATTCTTACCGCAGGTATCTGACTAATTTCGAAGTTGCTAGCAATTTGTCTGGAGCTGACATGCAGACTTTTTGCCGCACTTATACAAACTCTAGTTAAACTGTCCTTAGTGGTCATCGCCTTCGAGCTGCTTCTTCTCATAATTAATACTTCTTATGTTTTTAAAACGTTCTTTTAAAACTCTAATTGTAAGTTATTCCCATCGTTCTGGTAATCGTATACATTTAACAAGCAAACAAACAGATTTTGTTGCATTCTTACAAAACGAAAACCATTTCAGTTCTTGTAGCTCTTTAGAACAGTTTGTTAGAGTAATTAGTAAGAAACCGATTAGTTTTATAATAAAATATAACGAATATCTTATTTTCAATCATTAATTAAGAAAAAAAATGTTTTCATTTTAGATATAATGTGTACAAATAGGTACATATCGTTGTTAAAGTTCATATAAATACAATAGTCTACTGTTCACGAAGACTACAACAAATATGGAGACATCAAAAAGTAAGTGATGATTCAGGCTGAATAAAGTTTCCGGCCATATAGGGCAAAAACGTAGTTTCGAATATAAGCCATCTGCTATAATACCATAGTAGTTGTTGTGCTCATATACATATGTATGTATATTCGTGTAAGATAAATGAGTGCAGTTATTTTAGTAATTTGCAGGCTGTCGCAAAATAAAATCAAAAATGAAAGGCTATCGCAAAGAAACTATCCTTGAAATTCGGGAATTGATAATAAATCATTTTACAGAAACTAAATCCGTCAGAAAAATTGCTGAAATATGTAGAAGAAGTCGTTCTATAGTCCACACTCTCATACATACAAGAATATAAACATGAAGGTAGGGTAAAAAATGAAAGATCTTAAGCACAAATACCATCTGGTACGATAATGATTATTATATAATTGTCCAAAAGTACTCGATACGCCAGCACAATCCTGTTACATCAATCACATTGAACATTTGTGGGATGTTGTAGATAAAAAAATTAGAAATTGCCTCATTTCTTCAAAGTCCGACCTGAAAACTCTGTTACTGCAAGAATTGGCGAAGATAAGTCAGGAAATAACTTTCAAATTGACAACATGAATTCCTAGTAGACTGAAAGGTGTAGTATGTAGAAGAAACAGGTCCCACTAAACTAACTTGTTTCGTAATTGTATTCTTATTCTTATTTTTTTATTAATGCCCGGTGAACTTATTGAGATGGAAAAGTTGGCAATATGATTATGTGTATATACGTATAATGAATAGTATATGAAAATAAAAGAAGTTAAAGCTAATTGCATGAAAGCCTAAATACCGCAAAACGAATACTTTATGTCCACGCAGTAACGAGAAAATAATATTTTTCAATCTCACAATCAGTCCGGCTCTGTTGCTCGCGCGCAACGCATAAATGGACACAGGTAGAACGTTGAGTCATTCACAGGCATTCGTTGTCTTATGTGTACATTATGGCAATTGGAGAAACAGGATAAAATCTTTTACTGCATCTGTATTACGTACAGAAAATCCAACATCTATCAGACAATGATTTTCCTCGGCGGGTTACCTGTTGCGAATGGTTTTTTCAAACAGAAACTCGTCTTCCAAATTTTCTATCCGTGATCCTGTTTACCGATGAATACTGCTTCACAAAAAATGGTGTGCTGAATTACTATAATATTTATCACTGCGCCAATAAAAACCTACAACATTGCCATCAGAGTTCATCCCAACATAGGACATCAATAAATGTATGGGTCAGAATATTGGACGAACATTTATTTGGACCACATGTACTTCCAGAAAAATTAAATGGGGTAGATCATTTAAATTGTCTGCGGAATACGTTACACTATTATTTGGATGACATTCCACTACATGTACGACAGCAAATGTAGTTTATGCCCGATGGGGCACCTCCACATATTGCCCGACTTGTATGGGATCATTTAAACCACGCATTTGTGCATTGGACAGGCCGAGAAGGAACGATTCTGCGGCCAGCACGAAGTCCCGATTTGAATCTGGTGGACTTTTTCCTGTAAGGATACATGAAAAACTCTGTATATGATCGTCGACGGGAAATTTTAGACATCGAGGCTCTTCGAAGCTGTGTTGTCACAGCGGCCCAGCTTCTGATAAGTTTGCTGTTGCGCAGAGGCGTGCATCCGAGGCTTGTGGTAGTAATTACAGACATTACTACTCTAAGTTTTTGTTCTGTTTCTCATCAAACAGTCCTCTTCAAGACTACCACGAATTATTTGAAAAGAAAAAAACTATTAACTACGAACACGATCTCAAAGAGTAAATTATTAATTACCAGATCATTAAGTAATAATATGTCGTTGTACTTTAATATTGAAAGTTTCTGTAATGAAAAAAAAACAAAATCACCTGATTCCTACGAAAAGAAAAAGGTCGAAATGAATAAAATATGTAGTAAATGTGTGACTTTGTTAGAAATAGAATATTTGTGAAAAGGCCACATGTGCAATTCATAGAGCAGCAAAGCTGCTTCGTAAGCAAGTGCATTCATAGAGTACAATAAACATTTATTTACTTATTCTTCAACTTGATAAAAAATATCTGTTTATGTCTATTAGAAATTTTTGCAGCGTCCCTTTTTTCTTGTACACACGTGTCAGGCCCGAATTCAACAAAATTTATTTAACAAAATTTTGCAATAATTAAAGGAAAAATTATTTTAATATATGATGAATTTTTTTTGGATTTACCTTTCTTGTGATAATAGGTTTACACTGTTTATTCTTCCGACACTATTCATTTGACACCCTGTATACATATATCTACTAAAAATTATATTGTTCTTCGTACATTCCCTCTTTTATTGTTTTATGTTGGTGTCCGGCCAATTATTTGAGTCACCGTATGTAAATTAGCAGTCGGCTTTAGAACATTAGTAATTTTTGTAACATAGGTAGTACTGCATCACGTTTTTTTCTGTTGGTGCGTGATCACTTTTATAATACAAAATATAATGACACTGGCTGGTTAAGGTCATAAAATAAGCAATAAAATGATGTAATAATACTAAAAACTACCTCGTGTACTCTTACTCAATCCATATGAGGGTAATGGGTTTTGTTAGTTATTGCAATTCATCCATAGCTTAATTTTGTAAAATTAAACCATTTTTTGAAATGCGTAGGTATATAATAAAATGTTGTATCGCCCAGCTTGCCAATTCGATTATAAGTAAAAGGTTTGGCAATTTATCATAGCTGCAAATCTCTACCGAGTAATATGTCAAGCATTGTCAAATGTATTTTTGT